>JACATO010001187.1:0-43079 GCA_018389105.1 Nautilus pompilius | reverse complement strand
TTCACCTTCAGTGTTGACCTTTGTGTCTGCCATATGTAAATAGAAATATCAAATTATTTCATCCTCAACAAATGCTACATCACATATAGGTTTTTTTTAAAGAATACTTCCATCAATGAATGTAAACATCTGCCCTTTAGGAAAAGTCACCATGAAACATAGCGACAGCTCACTCATTTATCACCTCAACGTTTACTGCACCTATTCAGTTTTCAGTTACTGTATAAAGTCAATAGTAAAGAAAGAAAAAAATTTAGATAATTCCAAAGATAATAAACCTGTGATTTTTTATTTAATTTTGAAAAACTTTTAATGTTTGTATTGATAAACCCATTCAGGGGCAAACTGTGATATAGAGGGAGGCTATCTGGATGAGGATAACGGAGCAGTCTTGGTGGAGTTATTCTGCTGATGCATTTCCAGGGTTTGGCAATGTTAGGGTCTGTAAAGACAAAAGAGGAAGGCTGGGCTGGGCTGGTCATACTGTCAGAGATCGGGAAGCCTGAAACATCGCTGGAAGACCGTAATGATCTGACAAATAACAAAAGATCCTGAAGGAACTGACAATGCTAATGAAAGAACTGGCACACAACTTGGAGGGAAACCCCCGGAAAGCTTCAGGTTTTTACTGATTCTTTAATGTCTAGTTCTTCGTTCTTTTCTATTCAAAAAACGATCAAATGATCCAGGGTTAAGTTACGCGTTGGCTTCCTAACGGAAGACGTACACTCATCGCTGAGGTCCTCCAGCTGTTTTGTCAGCCACTTCTTGGCCATTGCTAGCGTAATCGAAATGATTCAGCACCGACTGGTTGAGATGATGGTTCTCGGTCCTCAGACTTTCATCTGACTGCTCGCCACCCGAAATGTACATGTCAACGTCTGCTAAGACTATCAGCTAATCTTAGCTATATGTGTACACATGACTGTGGAATCGCCAATAAAAGACCTTGTATTCAATATGTAATCGTTCTGTTGTGCGAAAAGAATTTCATCAGAACATTTTGTTTGAAAATTGGCTGAATGCCCAAAGACCCTTTTATCTAGGACAATTGTTCGCTAATCATTATGGGTAACACTGATCTTCGATTAATGTAACAAAAATAAAATTTCTCTCTCCCATAAATGTTTCCAAAAACCAGACAACACGAAATATGTTACATAAGAGTCAAAAGTAGATTTCCCACAAAATGATCAGTTCGATACCGTATTTTCAAATATCGATGACATTGGCGAGGTCTCATAAGTGGTGGAGCTGCGAGATGACTGAACACGTGACGATCTAATTTGAAGTTCACGGAGGCACAGGGAAATCTGCGCACCTGCCAGGGTCAATTAGGCTCCGTGATCGCAGTATTACTTCAAATGAGCATCCGTAAGGAAGCTGATGTAATGAGCCAACTCGTCATCCTTCTCCGGGGAATGTTCTAAGCTACTATGGTAACTGCATCACAGAGACAGCAACAGGGACCTTCTCCGTAACTACCGCACTGGTGAAGAGAGGAAAGGGAGCGTTAAGGGGCCATAAGTCGATAAAATTTAAGATATTTATGAAAAGGGGCTGATTTGGAAACTGAATTATTGTCTAACATTCCACTGAAAACCTGAATTGTGTACTGCACCCTTGTTATAGGCACGTGCTGATAAACCCCAGCCCCTTCTTCCATTGTCTCCTCGAGGGGTGATGACCACGTTATGACGTCATCGTGACGATAACAACAAGAGAAATCTAAAGAGAACAACAGGGAAGACGACGAAAAACCAGTTATTATATCACTTTATTGTTTCTTTCCATTTTCCAGGCCGTTGTGGAGTCAGGGTAATTAAGGGGCCATAAAGGGGACATTTATCACCCTGAACGAGGCGGACTCCTGAAGCAGTTCACCAATAAAATATCGGGGATAACGACAGGGATAACCCGAGAACCTAGATCGATGTTGGTAACAACAGTCATCCCAAGGGCCACCTGTTGGTCCTGTCCACCTCCGTACCATCCATCCACACCCAACGTCCACCCTTCTGACGACAGCCGACCCAAGACTCACCTGAAAACAATAAAATGTCTAAGATAAATAAATGAGACAGGTGTGACAACTTTTAAAATTTATAACAGAGAACAACAAACATCCACAAGATATATCTGATCGAGACCAATGTCCGTTTTTGGTACAAAAGGACTTGTTGGTTCCTGACACGTAGTTATGTCCCTTGTCACAGTAGTAGGTGGCCTCACGCTCCACGTGGTTCCGTTCACAGCTGTCAGAGTACTATAAAGCACGTGTTCTGACGGTCGGCCGCAATCTATTACTGTAGAGCGAAGTTGAAAAGTTCGATCAGCAATAAATCAATCAGATAAGGGTTTAAATATCTTGATAAATCAGACTGTCAAACCAGTATAATATATTGTAGTAATAACTATTCTCAGTGGTGTTTATACTAAAATCTGTACATTATATTTTCTCTGTTCAAAGATTCATTCTATTTCATCTTCAGCTCAACGAAATAGAAATTACAAAGTATCCGAGTTGTTAACTGATCGACTTGCAAAAGACAAATCATTTTCTCTGTACATTTCTTCTGCTTCTGCGATGACAGCAGAACCATTGATCATCTCCCTTTTATGAAATGTTTATTTAAAGTTTAATGAAGCATACCTGTAGATTCACCAAAATCGTATTTCTGGTACAAATCCATTTAATTCCATTCACCTTCTCCGCTCTCCGTCCATTCAAAGGTTGAGTTAATGATTGGGAAAATATTCGGCCAATATTCGATTCCTCGATTAGCAAATTTGCTGATAATATTCGACTCAATTTCTCTAATACGATAGACGACCAAAGTCAGGTGCCCGCTCTTTGTCAGAAATTATTACAATATTATTAAGGAAAACCTGTGTTGTAAATTGTAAATGCTGAATGATGTTTCAAGTTCTTTTAGCTGTTCGGGCTCGAATTTCTCCAGGTCGCTTTTTAAATGCCAAATAATAGAATGCATTAAATTTATAATAAGTAGAAATTTAACTTTTCTATTCTGTTTATTTATAACCAGTTCTGCTGATGTGTTGTTACATTCTACATAGTTCAGTCAACTAATGTTTAAGAATAAAATTAGTAAATTAAAATCAATATACACAAGTTTATTTTCAAACAAATTTTCTTCAGTTTGCTATGAAAATAATAAATAAATAAATAAGTAATTAACGGTTGTACCATGTCCATAAGTTTACCTGTCAGATAACGATACTAATTAAATAATAATTAAGTCAAATAAATATGCAAAGAATTGATAGTTTCAAGTTTTATAGATACGTTGACAGGAAATATCTGGTTTGGTCCGTTTCCTTTTGCCCAGCCAGAAGCTGCCATAAAATATTCAACAAGGTGATAGTTGGTGGATATCTTAGGCTGCCATTTCAGATTCAAAATTAGTCACAGTCCCAGCGCCACCTGCAGGCAGATTCTACCTTGACCTTGAGAAAGCGAGCAGTCAAACTTGCCAGGTCAAATCAGCAGAAGAAAACTATGACCAATCTTCATATTCAACATAATAAATTCAGGTTCGCGGTGTTTTCTTTGCATTATTGCCATGGTAACTGTAAGCTCAGCTGAAACTTATATGGAGCCCACAGATATCTCTCGACAAACTGGTTTCTGATTATATCTTAGGAACCTTGCAGGTCATAGATAACTTTTCGCCAGGAATAACATTGTATAGTACAATGCAAGTTTAGCGAGGAGAGGTTTTTGTACAGCTCGCATAATTCTCATCGTTAAAACCCTCTGAAATCTCCCCTCAGTTTGATAGGGGACTTCATCCCTACTACAAGGTTCCATCAGCAAGTGGCCAGGTATCTCGTCTATACCTCTCCCTACCAAACAGGACAGACAGAAACTGGAGTTGCAATTTAAAATGAGAATAAAATCC
This sequence comes from Nautilus pompilius, assembly GCA_018389105.1. Taxonomy (NCBI): domain Eukaryota; kingdom Metazoa; phylum Mollusca; class Cephalopoda; order Nautilida; family Nautilidae; genus Nautilus; species Nautilus pompilius. The sequence continues at coordinate 39,156 of JACATO010001187.1, read as the reverse complement.
AAAAATTTTACCATAGACGATTAGTTCATTTGATCTTTAAACATTTCACACCTGCAGCAAATCAAACACCTGTATGTCTGTGTGTTTTTATTGTTCAGCTGACTTTTTTATTTACTTTGACCATCAGGTAATTAAGGTGTAGAGTAGAGCCTGTATGTCATTACTTGTTCATACCTGTTAAGATGACAGCCCAGGATTCCTATGTGACTGCTGATGACACCTGGTGGAGTAGTTCACTGTGATGTCACATATGCAGGCATTAATGCACAATCATATCCATGTTAATCATGGGTGAGTGGCGTGCAAGCACAAAAACAAAGTAGCCATTATCTTAACTAATCTCGTGTGTGTGTGTGTGTGTGTCAGGTATGTATCAAGAAATACACCCATGGAGAGGTTACAATTTACCCACATAATTTCATAACTTAAGCCTATTTTATCCTGTGTCTCCTACAGCTGAAGATTCCAAGCTGCTGTTTCATTCTGCTTATTACCAAAATTATCCTGTAGGGAAATTACACAGATTTCTATCAATTTACAGCAAACAAATTCCTGCTGTCAGGAAAGGTCTGCAGACTGACAGGAACTAACAGAGAAAGGTTAATCTTTGGTTTTATCTCAAATGATGGAACAATTAAAATTAAAAGCGACTTTCCTCAGTTTTATTTGTGAAACAGAAGAGAAAAACAAACCAAAGATTTATTTTGATAAAGAGATGGAGGGACTCGATCTGCCCTCCTGCATTTCCACCAATAAGTGACATGTGAGGCTGAATTAATCTAATCATCCCAGGAGGAGGCTGAAGATTAAAAAGCATTTGTAAAATCGTCAGAAAATAGATTTTTTTAGAAACAGAAGAATGAATGATGATGGAACTGATCTGTTGATGTCACCTGGTGTGGTAGGAGACCTGGGTGGGCAGGAAAGTTCTGCAGACCCTGAACCTATCTGCCACTGACCGAAGTCAATTATTCAAACCCTTCGCTCTGCTAATATTCTCAGGAAACCAAAATATCTATGAATTACTTTTCCATAAAAGGTGTTAGAAGTATTTACATATATGATGATAATCTTACATCGCTGCCCTTTGTGACTGAAGATGATGCTGCCGATGATGTCCCTCTGACAGCCAGAGTGGAGCCTGAATCGATCATAGAGGTGACGACTACAGAGATAAACAACTGCAGATGACTTCTATGAAGTAAACTATAGTAACTATTCTGTCAGTTACCTACCTACAGGAAATACTATACTCTATCTAGGTATTTATGAGTGTACTTGTTGAAGAAAGGTACTTGTTAGTAAAATATAATATTATATAAAATAGTTGAAGCCAGTAACTCACTAAGTTGTCTTTATTATGATTGATCTTTGTTTTCTACAATTATTAACTTGAAATTATTAAAGACAACATTCTGACAATTAAAGGGAACAGATGGCATGAGTACTGTCAAGTGCTAATTACTATTATTAGTGATTGTATATTAAATGAAACAAGGTTTAAGGTATGAATAATTAAAACATACAAATCTAACTCTGTACAGTACTGAAGACTGAATTAACTGAAATATATCAACAACAGAAAGACCTTCATGGACTTAAAACGACTGAAAAGCAACTTTACAAATACTGATGGCTGATGATCGTGGAAATGCATTTATTTTCCAAAAACAACTTTTTAACTGAAATCTTGTAAATAAATTTAAGTTTTTTCAAATTGTATACATTTCAATAATGTTATCATAACTATAACAGTGTTAATACTATTATAATTCTCTAATACTTTGTCTATGAAATTCATGGAGCAGGGGGATTTTAAAGATATTTCATCTTTGTATTATGAAAGTCCTTTGCTGTGTCCATCAGTGCATTCCAGTGAATAAGGTGGAGCAAAGGGCAGACAACTACTGAGAAATGTTAGACTTTAAGGCTCTTGGTGACCAGCTGATCATTCCAGGTCAGATGTGGTTATTAATGAAGTACAGCAGAAAATATCATACTCTGTTAAATGTGCCTATTAAATGTACTACGTAACAGAGCAGATGGGGCTGAATCAAAGAGAGGATTAACCCTACTCATATTTTGACAGTAATGTGAATGGTCCAGATTAAACAGGATTTTCCTTCATGTCCAGTCTCTGCAGACTGAACAATATGCTCTCAGATTATTTAAATTCTTCTGAGTTTCTGTAATTAATGTCCTACTTACATACTTCTGCTAACTTTCAGCAGTATTTCTTTCATTTTCAAATTAATTTTATTAAAAATAAATGAATAAATTATGTGATATTAGAAATTCTATTTAAGAGTACCTTTAATATTGTTTAATTTATGAGGAAGTTAAGAATTATGATTTGTTTATGGAACATTCTGGGAAACAGCTATCTGTACATTAGGCAATTAAATATAAAAGAGAGAGAGAGATGAGGGTTAGTTATATATTAATAAGTTTAAATAAAAGAGAGAGAGAAGAGGATTGTGCATATAAATAAGTTTAAATAATAAATAGATAAAAATCAGGGCAGTAAGAATTACAGTTGAATGCAAAGAAGATAAACAAAGAGAAAGAATGGAAAACCAGTTTAAAATTCATACAATGACTGTTAATTTGCTTTTGTTAAAACTACCAGTTGAGCAGGTATGGATCGATCCAACAACAAGTCATTTCCATCTTCCCTGTGGCTGGTGAGGAAGCCAGGTGTAAAGTAAATTCTTACTCCACATGGTAAGGGTCCAGACAGAGCCCCTACATGTCCTGGCTGGTAAGTGGATTGTAAAGGGAGTTTATGGTGTAATGGTTATCTGGATAAATTAGCTGATGAAATAAGAGGCACACAGGGAAAGAGTCCTATTAACATACAATCAAATATCACCAGTTATTATTTTTGCAGACCTTGCATTAAACCAAAGCCTTTATTAGCAGAATACATATGTCAAAAGTCACCATTAATACTGAATGAGAAATCCCTCGATGTCAGCTAATGGGAGAATGAGAGGGTTAATGGGAATGAAATGAATTGGAAGTAGCCATTTCCATGTGTGGAGCTGTCACTATTCTGAAAGTGTACCATCAAATACAGATACACTAAATGGGACATTTTATTACTAACATTTAACTTTACCCTCTAAATCAACCTCCTCAATGTAGTTGTATATCTCCTTACAATAAACTGATTTACCCTTTTTTAAAAACTTTCATCAGTACAAAACAGGATGAGTTGGTTATTAGGAATGTAACTTCAGCAGCCATTTCTGATAATCCACAGCTCAGCTACAAATGAGGATAATAGATAGATGTGGGTGAAATATTCAAAAAGACATTGGAGCTGTCTCTCCAATCTCGGCAGGTGTGGTTCTGATGACTGATTGCACAGGTTCAAGTAGGAGATACAAGAAGTTTCCTACCCTAAAACATGGACCACTGACTGGCTGCAGCAGTCGTAAAAACCTTCTTCTGAAGTAAATAACATTAAAACACTTGAAGTTGATGTTTGGATAGGGGACACACCTGTTCGTGGGTCGATAAACTATGAGAATATCATATGATTATAAATTGTTATTACCTGTAATTAATGGGATCTTTCTATCTATTACAAACGGAACAATCCCAGACAGGTGAGCTCTCGTCAGTTTTGTTGCTCTGTTTCCTATCTGTTGTTTGTTGACTACATTTTGAAGGGAGAGATAATTCAACTATTCACAGAGGAAAATGGAAATAATTTCCGTACCATTAGCTTTCTGCTTGTGATGTTTGAACTATCGATGCTCTCATCACCAATATGTTTTATCGATTTGCAGATTCAAAATAAGCTGCTATCTTTTCACCAGTTTCCATGTTGTTCATTATTCTGTCAGACACTGTAAGGAAGGACAACTCTGCATAGAGTTATTTCCCCTGCATGATAAAAAGCCATCGAAAACCAACTGTACTAGAAACAAGAGAAGTCGGAAATTATCCTCGGCGTTCATAGGAAAAGTTTATTTAATACAAGGAATGAAATATAAACAAACATTTGTTTCTGTGATCAGGGAGAAAGCGACACCCGGACAGTAACGGGTAGAAGGAAGAGTACGGTTACTACTTATTGAAGGAAAGCTGAGGACGGTCTGAACATGGAGCTGATTTATTACATATTTCAGATCAGCAGAAGTCGATAATAATCAGTAATATCTGCATACACATTAATATACAGGACAGCAGGAGCTTCTGATGGGGGTAAGGGCCATCTATTTCCCTTATTTGCTGTAAAACGGGGGGTTTTGTCGTATTCCAGTCCTGATTCTCTCAGAACGTTTCCTTTACCTGTGTCTAATGTTTCTCTCATTCTAATCAAGTTGGAATACCTGTCTCACCTGTAACAGTCAGGTAAACTCTCCTGCGAGCGAGAGCCGATAATTAATATACTTGAGGTTATAAAATAAGTGCTGCTGTTTCGTTCTCAATGGCAGGTGAGGTAAACTGTCTCACCTGTGTCCTTATTTCAAGGTTTTAAAGCCGTGAGCCACACAGAGAGTAATTAGGGATGAAATATTCCGGAAACCTGTCAGTTTGTAAGAGGGGCCGACTTCATCACTGTCTCACACGTTATGGATGATTAGAGGAGGGGGAAGAGAGGAAAATAGGGGAAAGTAGAGAGAAAGGGGAAAAACATAGACGGAGGAGAGAGGGATAGAGGAATAAGAGAAGAAAGACAGAAAAGGGAAAAGAAGAGAAAAAGAGGGAGATGAGAAGGGGAATAGAGAAAGTAGAGAAATAAGGAAAGGAAGAGGGGAAGATGAAGAAAAAGGACATAAAGATACAGGAAAAGAGGGAAATTAACAAACAGACAAAGGAAGAGAAAGAGGAGAGGACAGAAAGCTGAGTGGCCCCTTCCTGTCTTTAGGGATCCATGAACGTTGTATTTAGCCGAATTAATTTTCTAGTAAAGAGGGGAAATCGTGGATCCCTGTAATGAGGACATAAAGGGGAGGGTAGGAATTAGGGTTTGGTTAAAAGGTAGAAATCACCAGGTAAACGAGATGTGACGAAACTGTCAGGAGGAGGAGAACTCACCTGTACGGCTGCTGTAAGGCAGCTCCTAGACCACGTGACACCACCTGGATTATTACCTGTCATGGTGGCGACAGACGGATGTGGCTGTACAACCATAAAGGGGCAGATATCAGGAAGTTTTGCTGAGGGGTTAGTGTTGCTCGCTCTCACGTGACCCCGCAGATTAGCAGTGACAAGGTGAACGTCCCCAGCCAGATATTTAGGGGTTTCCGCCCTAATTTATACCCAGGTCCATATCCCCTCCAGTCGGACGGAGGGAGACATCAGCTGCTGTACATCTTCTGTCCCCGGAAGTTGGTCAAACACTACCAGTTCACCCACCGAACAGCTGGCCCCTGTTTACGGGCACGTGCCTCAGACCCCGGCCACTGGCCCCTTCCGGTGTCGACCGAGGGAGGATGACCAGGTTCTCTCGTCATCGTGACGATAACAACAACGGAGATGTAAAGAGAACGACGACGACGACTCGATTGTTACCTCACTTTATTATTTATTCCCTTTTCCTAGTCTTTGTGGGGTCAGGGTAAATAAGGGGGAAACAAGGGGACCGTTTGTGTTCCTGAGGGGAGACCAGGACGATGGTTGTGAGGCGGACTACGGCAGCAGCTCACAAATAAAAGGTCGGGGATCATCACAGGGCCAACCCCACAACTGAGATCGATACTGATAACAACAGCCGTCCCAAGGTTCACCCGGGCCCCATCCGGTCCCGTCCACCTCTGTACCGTCAGACCAGACCCATCTTCCTGCCTCCTTACGACAACCGACCCAGAACGACCCTGAAAACAAGAAAAAACAACTGTTACCATGACAACAGACATTTGTTTAATGGGGCAGCAAACAAATGTCGCCGACCCCGCCCATTCCCGTTCTCACCTGTCAATCATGTGAAGTGGGGTGGAGTGGAGAGCAGATACCCTGAGGCGGTATCCTAGCAACAAGAAGCAGTCTCCTTACACTCACCTTCCGTGTTCACTGATGAGGGAGTCGACCAGTTCTCTTCTGGGGGGAGAGTTTAAGAGATCAGGGTCCCTCCCTCGTCCCTGCAGGTCTCGGCTGCTGAGGTCCACGACCTCCACTGACCCCCTGTACACACGGTACCAGAGTTGAGCCTGTCGCTGAACCTGTAGCCCCGGTCTGTAACAGATCGAATATCATCGGTTATTGACAGACTGATCGATCGATCGAGGGCGTGGGGAATTCTACCGTAGACAAGTGATTCACCAATAAATCAGTTCACCGTCGGTAGATCGATAAACTATTAACAACAACAACAACACACAACAACAACAACAATAATAATAATAATAACAACAATAATAATAATAATAATAATAATAATAATAATAATAATAATAATAATAATAAAATTATCGATCGAAGCTCAAAGGGTCAAAGTTGAAAGGCGGGAAAATTCACGCGATGATCGTCTGCGTCTTCACGATGAACTTGGGTTACAAATGGATGGAGAGAATTCTGGAGAAACTGAAGGAGGAGCCGGGTGGACGACTCCCCAGCCGTCTTTAGGGGCCGAAAGTTGCTGATAAGGGAGAAATCTGGACCCTTATTTTCTGAAGTTGCTCTGTTTTTCCTCTCAAACAAAATGCACGTGAGGCCAAACGGCAGCCGGAAGTAGAAAACCTGGCGCGCGACACCGACACCGCAGGTCACCATGGCAACGGGAAAACAAAATAATATGAAATATAAATATCTAAAGAATATATTATTATTATTTATTATTATTATTATTATTATTACTGGTTAACAAAGACCTGAGGTTTTCTCAATGTTGTGTATCGTCAGTTCCCGACCTCTGACCTTCCGCTGGAATTCTCACCGGTTTCCCCTAAATAGATAAGAGGTAAAATGTCCCGGGGCCGATTCCCCAGAAAGTTGAGGGACACAAACCTCGACAGAAATAAAGGAGCCTTTTCTGTTTCTCTCCACCGTAGCAGCAGACACTTAAATACAGGAGGGAATCATGAAGATCTCCAGCAGAATTTCGTCAGATGTAGACTATGAACAGATAACAGCTTTCATACCTCAAACTGGGAGAACTGCATCCACAGGAGAGATCTCGGAAATCAGTTAAATTACGATGTTAATTATTGTTATAGTCAATTAATTATTAATAATCTGTTAAAGATCCAAAACAAGAAATGGAGGAAATATTCACAATTTATTTAAAATTCAAAACCTACATTGGCAGGAAATATCTGGTTTGGTCCATTTCCGTTTCCTGAACACCTGGATTTGTTGTTTCCCGAAACGTATTTATGTCCCTTGTCACAGGTGTAGGTGGCCTCGCTACTCCACGTGGTTCCGTTCACTGCCGCCAGTGTACTATTGAGCACGTGCTCTGACGGTCGGCCGCAATCTATTACTGCAGAACGAAAATGAAAGTAAGGAATCAATCAGTTGTGACCTCAGATATTTGTGAAAATCAATCTGTCAAATCAATCAGTACCGTAGGTAGATCTGTTTATTCACCACAACAGAACAATAACGGGGTAAAAGGAGGTCAACAATTAAAGTAACAATGAAGTGATTAAATGATGATCAATGGACCTGTAACTAATATTGTGGCAGAATCGTCACTGTAAACCATAATTTCAGAGTAAATTTCAGAATAATATTTATACTAGAATCTATTGATTATATTAAATCGGTTCGTCTAAAAATACATTCTGCTACATTTGAAGAATAACATAATAAAAATATCAAAGTATTTACGAGTTTGTGGTGTTGACTGATCGACATTAGAAAAGGCAGACTGTTTCCCCTGTACAGTTCCTCCTCTTGTACGATGAGATCCAAAATATCTGATGAATGACTCCTATAAGAACCTTATTTTAAGTGTAATAACCCTGAACTACAAATTGTCGTTAAATTTATTTTTATTGTTTAATTTAGTGAGCCGTCGCTGCCATTCTTCTTTTGAAATTCAATTAATTATTTGGAAATATTTAATTCAGTATGAAAATCTGTGAAACTATTCGACGTATTTACTGCTACAAGATAGAAGACCTAAGTCAGGTGCTTGTAATTTTTTAGATATTTTGAAAATTACTACAATACAACTATGGCCAAACAGATATGTCATTTGTTATAACTAATGATTTTTTTACCCGTGTTGGCTTCAGTTTCAGCAGCTTGCTTTATAAAAATAAGAGAAAATTATTTAATAATAAAACAGTAATGAAATAAACTAATTTCCAGGATAGATAAATATTTAACTTCCCAAGCTGTGTATAGACAGTGAGATCCAGTGATGTGCAGTGTGTAGAATGTTTACTATTGTAGATGAGAGGAAATTATCGGGTGATAAATTCCTTTAATTGAAATCAAGTAAAGTTTAAGAAAAGAAATTCAATTTAGTAATTTAATATCGCCATATTAATACTTTAAACACAACTATTTTCCTGTTCAGATTAAAATATTTAAATTGTTAATTACATGATGGAGAGATGAAGTCCATAAGAAGATTTTTGTGGTATTGGTTCCGTAAATTGGAAATGAAGACAGCACGAAAATAAATAAGTAATAAGAGAACAAAAGGAAAATACAAAAAACTCAGGGTTGGAATTCAAAGTAAATAAAACAAAGGAATAGATACGTTGGCAGAAAATATCTGGTTTGGTCCATTTCCCGTTTCCTGAACACCAGGACTCGTTGCTTCCAGACACGTAGTTATGTCCCTTGTCACATGTGTAGGTGGCCTCGCTTCTCCACGTGGTTCCGTTTACAGCCGTCAGGGTGCTGTTAAGAACGTTGTCTGCCGGTCGGCCACAATCTATTTCTGAAAAACGAAGTTAAAAGATTCAATCTACAGCTAATTAATCAGATGGGATTTTAAAAATATATTACAGGTAAAATAATAATTTATGCTGCTGAAGCTATTCAAAGGATAGAAACAGAAAGATACAGGGGGGTCATTGAATGTAGGATAACTCTAAATATTCCTGGATACAGAGATGGACCTGAGGGCTGAATTGTGAATTTCAAGCCGACACCCAGACTACATTAAGATAGGTGGGTGTCAGTGTAATATTAATATTTCTCAAACCATTTCACACCTATAGATGTGCATTCATAACGTTAAAATCCATTGAAGAACTAAAATTTTCAAAAATTAAAGTTTCTATCTGTTGTCAGCATCCATCGACAGCCTCACATCGGAAGAGTCAGAGCACTGATAAGTACAGGTCACCAACCAAAGAGATCTACACTGGGCAATACCTGTCACAGGTAATGAGCTCCAAAGATTAACTTGCAAAGTTAGGTGCATAATAAAGTAGATATCTACCTGTAATCAAGTCCACTCTTCGTGCAAGTGTCGTCAGGTTACGCCTATTTTCTAAAATCGAATTATTCAGATCAATAATCATTGAACTGTGGTCATCCGCCTGATCATACAGTATCTCAACGTCTTCCCCTATACTGTTATAAATGCCCTTAATCCCTCTGTAGTAGAGTTGGTTAATCCAGTGGGTGTTATTTAATACCGACTTTTGTAAACGGTCCAGCAAACTTGGATTGTCTCCAGTTCCGTTAGATGGAGAGACGTCCCGTTTAGGCCGCCTCTTATAGATGTGTAATCTGGGAGCATCTCCACCAGATTTGTCCTCAGTCCCTTGATGTAGATCGTCCATCACCTGGCTGCCCTTATTTGCTAATCTTTTAAACGTCTCCAAGTCCGTGTTTAACCTGAATATTTGTCTACTTTTCTCCTCCAGCTCCCGCCTGATAACAGACAGCTGTTCTCTGTGTTCCTGTCGCATTTCGTTCAAACCCTTTTCCAGCTGGAGGAGTCTCTGACCGACTCTCAGCTGGGATTCTTCGCTTATCGATCTTCCGTTAAACAGGTAGATGATTAAGAAGATGACCAGATGTAAGTCGCAGACAGACATCTCCGTTAATTCTGTCCGAATACAGTCGTAAAAGGCAACTGGTCTACGTCAACAACTGTTCTATAAACGTGGCTGATATCAGTCCACGTAGCCTGTTACAGCCTTCACCTTAAAAGGGAGTTTGATTGTCGATGGTAGAAGGGACCTCATCCGGTTACCTTCGCTTGGGCGGTGCAGATGAAGAGGGAGGGAGGTATTGTCGGGTGAGCTCTCCGGCTCCACCGACTCGTTCTGGGAGACCTGCAGAGTATGTAAATAAAGAAGGGGCGACCCTGGATTGACTTAGTTGGTGTAAACTGATCCTTGTGTTTCAGCCAGGATTTCGTTAAAGGAACGAGTCGTTGAGACAATATCCGGTTTGGTATTAATAACATTAGATACCAAAACAGTGATAACAAATTCAGTGGAGAGACAAGAAGTCTGCGACATGATGACCCCATTATTTCCCTAAACATTTACTAACTGGTGTCGTCTTTGTTGCGCTGTTCTTCAGTGTCATTGTATTCCAAGCTCAGACCTCCGGCCACCGGGGGACTGATGTCCTGTCAGACGGCAGCGAGCGGGCATATCTATGACTGGGTCCAGGGACCGACTTCCTCTTTAAATGTATCGGGTCCAGGCTGACAGTGGGTGGGGACTGGATAACGGGACCGGGGTCCTTCCTGCCAACACTGTCCAGCCGATAATAATAATAATAATAATAATAATAATATAATAACAACAACTTACTCAGACGTGTGAGGGTCAACTTTGATTCGACTTCCGTAAATTAGTCCGCGGGAAGAACCCTGAAGTAGGAGGAGGTAACTCTGCCAGGAGAATAGATATGAGACTTCTATATTCCAGTTGGCTAAATATGAGGTTGATGTTTATGCCTACGATTCTTTGTTATCAGTTTAATATTTCAGCACATTTACAGGTATTCCCAGTAAGGGTTAATTTTCTCCATCTCCCCCACAAAACTTCTAAGCCATCTCCATGGAGTCTAGAAAAATCGATACCTAATCACTGATGGTGGCCAGTCACTGTTATCAGTATTGAAGGGTCGTGGTGATATCGAGCGTTACACACATGATAGTCTGTGTGATAAATCGTCACCACATAACAAGGACCGAAATATTTCCCCCGTCTCAGGCTGACTGGGTCAGGGTCTTTGATTAGTAGATAAAAAGGCAAGCGCCCGTGTTCAGAAAGTTACTTCGTTACCTTTCGTACGTGACACCTGGAATTTACCTAATTAAAGGTATTCGGGTGATATTCAGACAACACATTTCTGAAAATCATTGCTTACCTGCAGGCGCCGCTGTATGTAACAACAGGGGTCCTGACGATATCCCATTGGCACTGAACCACCGTTGATCTCCCTTGATGGATCTCCTTCACCAAACAAGAATTAATATTTTAAAATAATTAATTATCCTATTTTACACCTGTGGATGCACCAAAATATGGCCCGGGACAGGATGACGATGAAAGATGTGTGGTGCAATAGTGAGAAATCATGATGATGATGATGATGATGATGATGATGATGATCAGAGCTCAGAAGTGAGGAGGAAACGACTGATTTATTGGAAACAAATGGTGGTCTGCTTACACTAAACCTGCTTACACGACTAATAATCAGTCTCACCTCTGCGGCAGCCACACGAACATAAACCGTCACTGATTGAGAATCAGTCGGATCACATAAAAGTCAGATTTACCTGAGATGTTCACTGTGTCCGTTATGAATGAGAAGAAAGGTATCCAGAAATAAACAGCCACATATTTTTTAGCCTAGTGTACTTTCTCGTAAACTATGCAAAATAATTAAATGACTCAAATTAAACAATTTTTTCTCTTTAATTAATGCAATAAAAATGTAGTAAATAATTGTGTTTCTCTCTTCTTTCATTGTTCTTATCTAAAAAAAGTAATAGCTGGTCAGTCGGTCTGTCTTTGTTCAGCTCGGTGATTCTATAAATCTCATTAATCCATCAGCTCGGTTGTCAGCAGCCATCTCTCCTCCTTCGGTCTGCAGTAGAATTTCTTCTACACACAAACACTGAGGAGGATCAAAGTTCTAGAGAAACAGGTTACTGTGTCTCCAATACACTCTGTGGTTCTTGGACGTAAATATTGAACCTTTACCTGTCGGTCGTATTACCTGTTTGTTGTCTTTACTCATAGAAATCTCAAGTAGAGGAAGTCATCATTGAACTCCAAAGGCAGAGCAGACAGGTGACCAGAACTGGTTTGACAGAGAGAGAGAGAAGATGAGGGCGCAGACAGAAGAGTAAGGAATAAGGGTCCTTAGACATCCCTGGTCCGACTTCTCCTGCAGTATCCGTCAGGTACGACACTCGTGCCTACATCAATCTCTTAGAATTACATTAATCTCCGTGAAGAGGAAGATGCGGGACGGTTCATCCATCACCACTCCGTGTACCCGATGCTGCAATAGAGAAAAACACCAGACGTAATCCTAGGATCAGGTGGACGAGACGATGGAGCTGTGAGCTCTGTTCAGAGGTGTGAACGGCACCGAGACCTACTGCATGAAACTACTCCTCCCGCAAACAGGGTAATTTATTTCTTTCTTTATTATTGTTTACCTACCGAATTATTGATGTGGGCCGTGGCTGCTTATAGCGAATTAACGGCAGGTGGGAGGGGTCGACAGGCAGCCCGGCCAAATACTCGCTGTAAACACAAAGGTCCGTTCACACGGAAGAGAGTCCGTCCTGTACGAACCGCCTCGGCCACACAGAGGTCCCCGGGGACCGGAGGGTCTGGTGTCTGGGGTCATGGGATCAGCGATCTTGTTGTAATGATGGCATCAATGATGACAGGATACATTAGAGAATACCGGCACCAGTAATAAACCAGGTGGCTAGAATACCGAGGTACAGACAGACCGAGAAAGTTTCCGAGGATACAAATTCCGAATATGGTAATTATTTCAGATGAAAGAAGCTCAGGTCACAACAATCACTTCTGCTCTCGGTCTGAAGCAGATGGTGACCTCCTCTGTCTCCCTCATCCTCGTGGAACAGAACATTTTAAGATGGATGAACCCTAGAAAACTATAACATTGGCGATCATCACTCACGACTTCCTGTGGAGGTTAGAATTTGACGGCCTGACACAGAGCACGAAAAGTGAGGTTTGCCAGTCTAGAAACTCCCGACGGCTTCCTTAGCTGGAATAACATCTCTTATCTTTGGACTTGTGGCTGAACAGTTCTGAAACTTTGTCGCTCGACTCTCTGCGCCATGTTTGGTCACAAATGATCAACAACACATCAACATCAGACGACAAAATGTCCTCTCAGAGGAGACTAAAATCAAGCTACTATCCTTATTTTAGAAACATTTACCAAACTATTCAAACACGGAACGAGTTTCTAATCTCTCGGTGTACACACAGAGCGAGCGAACCGGACTAAGGATATTTCTGACGATTTCTCTCTACGACTCTTTACATTGAAGATGGTTTTGTTTTTCCTTCTACTCTTCGTCAACTCAAAGCTCGGGTCACGTGACAATTCTGTCTCCGTTACTGGTCTTGTCTATGCTTCTGGCAGGGTGGTAAGTGGTCTGGAAAGGGTGTTTATGATGTAATGGTCACATGGAAGAGTTACGTGATGCGATAAGCGGCAGACGGGAAGAGAGTCCTATTATCATGTGATCAAATATCACCATTTATTAATTTTACAGACCTTGCATTAAACCAAAGCCCTTATTAGCTGAATATGTCAAAGACCCTGTTAAACACTGAATGAGAAATCCCGTGATGTCAGCTAATGGGAGAGGATGAGAGGGGTTAATGGGAATGAAATGAATTGGAAGTAGCCATTTCCATGTGTGGACCTGTCACTATTCTGAAAGTGTATCATCAAATACAGATACACTAACTGGGACATTTTATTACTAACATTTAACTTTACCCTCTAAATCAACCTCCTCAATGTAGTTGTATGTCTCCTTACAATAAACTGTTTTACCCCTTTTTAAAAATTTCATCAGTACAAACAGGATGAGTCGGTTATTAGGAATGTAACTTCAGCAGCCATTTATGATAATCCACAGCTCAGCTACAAATGAGGATAATAGATAGATGTGGGTGAAATATTGAAATATATCCTGCATCTGTCTTTCCCCCTCCTGGCCAGGTAATTACCTGTGATTCTGATGACTGACTGCATAGGTTCAAGTAGGAGATACAAGAAGTTTCCTACCCTAAAACATGGACCACTGACGGCTGCAGCAGTCGTAAAAACCTTCTTCTGTAGTAAATAAGATTAAAACACTTAAAGAAGATGTTTGGACAGGGGACACACCTGTTCGTGGGTCAATAAACTACGAGGATGTCACAAGAGCATAAAATGTTATTACCTGTAATTAATGTAACACAGATAAAATGACATCTCATGAGAGTTCTGATACTGTGTTCATCATCAAATATTACTTAAAGAGCATCTTTTGTATTTAATTTTTAATTCTTATTACAAAATCTATTTACAAATACATAAAAAATCATCACAGTTAACTCCTCTTTCAAAAGTATGCCCATATTTTTACAGGGAGTGGGTACTGACATCCCCATAATTATATGTTTCTAAGGTTTTTAGGCTACAGGATTTAAATGTAAGAAACTTTGTAAAGTGATTTTGTTTTTCCTAAAACTCTCTCCCAGCAAAAGAAACAAAAACAAACTCCCCCTATCCTATGCTGAGCAAGTAATTTATAAAATCTATTCTTCAAAGGGTTAAAGATTATGTTTTTTTTTTAAAAAAATGCCAACAACATGGCACAGTGAGAAATTCAAATGTTAAAAGGCAGAGACAGAAACAATAACTTATCACAAAATTTAATAAAAAAATACTTTTACAGCATAAAACAAGATGCTACAAGATAAAATGTTTACTTTCAGGCCAGCAATCCATTTGCAAGAAAAAACACAATTTTACAGATTAAGAGATGTAGCAGCATACCTCCTAATTATATACACACAGACATTTTTAAAGAAGAAACACTTGTGAATAATAGTCATTCCTAATAAATTACACAAAAACGGTGTGAGTCTATGTCTCCTGTGAAAACAATTACAAATAGTTTAAATTCAACAATAAATATATGTATGTATGTAGTCACATATTCTTTGAGAAAAGACATTTTAACCTTAGAATGCTGTAGGAAATTGTCCAAATCGTTTGGAGGAAAATCAGTAATAGCTAGAACTAAGTGGTTACATATAAACACAACCATTTTGGAAAAACTAGCTGCTGGCTATTAGTTCATTGTTATTGCAAAGACATTTAAGAAATATTGCGGACCAGATGTCAATTGAAACACCATATGTTTTGGGGTTAAAGGGATTTACAGATTGCTTCTGCCATTCATTTTTTTCAAAATAAAATGTTCATCCTATTTTCTGTACTAGCGACCAATTAGCGGTGTAAAAAATAGTTAGATGAGAAATAGTTTCAAAATTGTTGGACTCTCAAAGTGTCACTTAAAATCTACCAGACAAATAATGACCACTAATAACAGGTGTTAATGTCCTTCCACCAGACTTTAACAGAAAAAAAAACACTCCATGGCAAACTTTCTATCACAGAAGGTAACCAGCCAATTTCAGCAAAACTGTACCTAGATTTTTTCTTCAGCCAGGCACTTGAATGCGTGTATTACTGAAGTTAATGACCAATGCAGGCTATTACAGAATATTATAGATGTTAAAACTGCACGAAAGTTGAACTGTAAAGAATCTCTAACTAGTTTCTATCCGGTAAATAAATATTTCCACAATGCAACACTAAGCCAGCCAATTCCTACACTAAACATGATATGACCTAAGCAACCAGTACTTCAAGAATTTAAATCCAGCCTGTGCCAAAATATCAAGAATTATAAGTAGCATTGGCACCATTATTGTCAAGGAAAGTTATCTAGGCAAAACCAATAGTTTCTTTCAGGACAGAGACAGGAAACATCTCCTGAAACATCAATACTTTCATAACAAACATTACGGTGATAAAGGTTAGTAAAAACTACAGTGTTAAGTACTTTAGTTTTGCCAATGGCGTCCAGTAAATAAGATTTACTACAACGGTTTGAGTTATGTACGACTTTATCCATGACAAAACATTGAGGCGGCTTCATTCAAATGCCTAATTTGTTATGGGTGTTGTATTTCCATGTCTACAAAGGAAACAACCATGATATGGAGAAATGTAATGTTGCAGTTGTCTAATAGAAAGCACTGCAGGTTTTGCACCACCACCAATTCTCTGGAAGAAAAGGCCTTAATAGAATTCTTCGTGCTTTAGATATGAGGGAACCTACACCATCGGCTGGTAAATTTAAAAAACAAACAAAAAAAAAACTCAAGAAAGGTATGCCAAAGTCAGCCAGCCCTGAGCTGGATTCAAACTTGAGCAACCAACCTAGCAGAGCAGTAGACTACCACTGGACTGTGTAATAGAAGCATCGATATAATCAGGTTCTTTGTTGTCTGATTGAGTTTTGTGATGAACATATTTTAGATGAATTCAATCAGTATGAAATTTTGCAATCTGGAAACATTTATAGTAGTGTAGAAGCATTTTCTTAATTAACTCGCTATAGGTTGCATATGATAGAGATATTTTAATTAGAGCTCTAAAGTTTAATTGATAGATTAATGTCCACTCTAAGTTTAATACGATTAGAGACTGGAAGATAATTCTAGAAATACATATGCTATTTAATTTCATCTATTTAAATAAGAATATTTCATCTGAAACTGAACATTTCATGCTAATTTTCAAACTTTTCAGGGAAAAAAGTTAACAGATGAAACAAACAAACATTTTTAGTCCTAGAATTTTGTTTTGTAAAGCATAAGGCTCATAGCCTGAAACTGCCCAATTTATTTAAAATTTGGTTGAAATGTAAGTTTCTGGTATTTGAATATAAAAGACAAAGTTAACTGACACTGAAGGTCTATGGACTGTAAACTTTATATTCATCTGTAAAAAAAAAACGTTGTTCTGAGTAAAGAGAGAGTAATAATATCACAAAGACTGGACATATAGTAGGCATTAACCCTTAAAATGAGGTGCATTTAAATATATGCAGTTTGACCCCCCACATTATTTGAGTTTTCTGTGAGGGGGGTGTTGTGTTGTTTGAATGAGTCAGGTAGCCGTGTGTCAGGGGTTATGATTACTGCAGGTGAAGGGTTAATGACAGCTGACAAATAGAATCAACAAATCATCTCTAAATGTTGCTTATGTGAAGAGATAATAAAATGTTATACAAATAACTCAGGAAGTCTGTTTTATTTTTGTTTAATACTTCAATCATTAAAGATGACATATAAAGTAACTTATCATCCAGAGGGAGTGTAACCAAGGAATATATTAACCATAAAGGTTAACACTAACCACTGCTTAGCAAGTAAATTTGAATAATAATGCCTAAGATATCACTGACAAGAAAACAACAACCAAATCAGCAGTTAAAACAATTTAAATGAATAAATAAACTTTAAAATAATAATTTATAAAGAAAGCATGCTTAGAATACTCTTAATAAAGAGTAACAAGAGGAGGATACATTGCATATTGTGATGCATATTTATATTCTGTTTTTATTGATAAAGTCAACATTTTTTAAAACTTCGATATTTTCTGTAAATCATATAATCTTAATTCTCTAAACCATTCTACTTTTGGAGTCTGAATAATGATTTCTGTCAACTGTTCTCAATGAGGCTAAACATCTGCTTTTGTTCATTTGGTCTTAAAATTCTTTTCTACAGCAGCAAAGTGCTGACAGAGATCATTTTTACCACAGCAGCTTATAAATTTGTCTGGAAGGAGCCAAGTTAGCGATGTATTTAGTCATCATGGTTGTAACTGTACTTTTCTCCTACTGGGTTCTAGTCACGGGTGACATGGGATACAGCACTTTAGTCTTAATCACTTTGGCCTACAAACGCTTTAGTCCACTACAGGCATTTTATCTAATTTTAAATTATTCTAAACACAATGACTGAACAGGACTTAATCACAGTGCAGGGTTAATATTGTTAAAACAGGGTTGGTGTATATTTGGCCAAGCTTGAAGCAAACAGTGTTCTAAAACTAATGACAATTGCTGAATACAATTCAACCTTAGTGGAAGGGTAATTGTCACAAAATCGTCATTTTGTATACTGACCACTGCATTTTCAACTCAGTTATTTAATTTATCTAAAACAGAAAGTAGCAAACAAGAATTATTTTACTTCAGTGAATTTGAGATTTTATTTTTTACAAAAGAACGTATTTTCAAATCAACTGAGTGACTTGAGATTTGCATATACAGTAGAATTTGCATAATCAACCACCCGAGGGACCAGCTAAAAGGTGGCGGATTACACAGCTGAATCACATGCGATACTTAGAAAATCTGAACGGACTATACAAAAGAAGGCGGATTACAAAGTGGTGGCTTACGCGAAGGCGCATTACATGAGTTCTGCTGTGTATAAGTACGTGCTAGCACAACTTCATCATGTGTAGTAGAGATAGGAGTAGATGAAGATCAAGAAAAATTTTAAGTAAGATATTTTAAAGATGAAGCACTGGGCTGAGAGTATAAACTTTGTCAAAACAAAATGAGGTAGAGACAAACTTTGCAATGCCGGATACTATTATGCCAAAAATCGGACATGGAAAAAACACAACTTACTGGCGCTGTGAAAACCGTAAATGTCCAAGCCAGTTTGTTTCATGTAACAACACAGAATTGATGAAATACTCAGAACACAACCATGCAGAAACTGAAAGAATGAATGTGCTTATGGCTCCAGAAGATTAAAGACAAGGCAAAGTCCACATCAGAAGCTCCTGCTGCCATTGTCGAAATAGTTGGTGAGTCACCAGCTTCATCCTACCACTGCTTCCTACCATCTCAAACCTAACACGTATTATCTGTATTATCCGAAAGGAAAGAAATAGACAACTTCCTGAACTTCCAACCACATTGTCTGAGATTGATGTTCAAGGACAATTTGCCACTACAATAGAAGAGCAATGGCTAATTCATGACATTTGGACTGACGATCCACAGAGAATGTTGATATTTTCCTCGTAACCATTCCTGCAACAGTTGTCTACATGTTGACATTGGTATGCAGATGGCACTTTTGACACATGTCCACGTTTGTTTTACCAGCTCTACACAATACATGGAAAGATTTATGGAAAATGCCACCTCTGGTAATTGTGTAATGGAAAAGGCAGTAATTTACTTGAATATCATTTCCAAAAACATGCACAAAAGCATTGCGAACTGATAATTCAAAGTCAATGTTTACATCTGTAACCTCAACTTGGAACTCACGACTTTCCATGAATTCTACCAGAGCATGTAGCATTTGAATGTAAGTTCTGTTTTTCCTGGCATGAACACCGTTTAAAATAATATTCTTTAATGAAAACCATACTGAAAAATGTTGGCAGCTTTATTACTCTACCGCTGATCTTTCCTGAGTAATTACTACCTACTTTACAGAGGTCATATGAATATCAACACTGTGCTTAATTGGCTTTATTATGTCAAAATGCATGTTTACAAACACGGTAATGAAATAGTTTTGGCCAACAATGAATATTAATAATTGGGATGAAGGAATCCAAGAATATTCATGAATGATTTTCAACATAGTAATAACAGACTTATGAAATGTTTTAAATTATAGAAGGCTGGTTTATGAACCGCCAATAAGAGTGAAAGAAGAAATAAGGAGAGTAATTCCTTTTCTAACAGTTAATATAACTGCAGGTATTTACTATTATGTAAGTATGGTATCCGTCAACAGCTTCGCTCACTGCCACGAAACATGGTGCTCAGAGTTAAAGAATGAAGTCACCCGCAGCAGTGAACATCCTTGGTCTGGGGGTAAACAGAATTAAGTTATCTGCTTCCCTGCCACCGCATGCTATCAATTGGAAAAAGTTTCAAATTTTAGTAGTTGACTACAGAGAAGAAAGAAGAGAACTATTAACAGAAGCTTGCTAAATCTACAGAGAAGGAAATTGAATTAATAACAGTAAGGTGGGTTTAGTTATTTAGAAAAACAAACAAAAAAAAAAAAAACATGTCGCCTCTGTGCTGGCTACATTTCAGAATAACCTGACACACATATTTTCTGCAAAAGATCGAAGGATTTTTAAAAAAGACTCAAAATATGTTGGATTTAACACCAGTAACAAACCAAATAAAGGACGGATTAGTTGTAACTAATTACATAAAACATTAAACTATAGCAGAATTAGGTTTAAAACTTAATTAAATTTCCTAGGTTTTAAGCAGATTCTTACATTTTTCCTCTCACTAGTTTCTTAAAGATAAATATTTTCTTCTCTTTGTAAATTTTGCTGTAAGTAAACGTATGAGAATGCATTTTTATTAAGTTGTATCAAGTAGTAAAAACAAAATACAAACTAATACCAAGTCTGTTAAAAAAATTGACTATAACAAAAACTTTAGAAAAGATTACTTCACCTAATTAACAAAAAGAGGAAATATTCAACACTTTTCAAATTAGCACCGACATCACCATAGCTCACCTGCCAAGATGATCACAAACTACCTTTTAGTGCATCACGTCGTAATTGTGCATAATGCTGAGTGGAATTTGACAGTTCTGCAAGATGGCGTGCTCCCTGGTTTTCCTCTTGAGTTCTGACATCACTTGTTCTTCTCTCGCTTCAGAAGATCTCAAAAAACATATGATGGCAATCTCCAAAGTGTACTATGAACGTATTTAATTATTTGTTAAATCCATTAGAAGATTTATGATGATAAATTTTAGCAGTGAAACCATGTCATAAACAGCAGCAATACATGGTAAAACTGCATACTTCTGCATTCCTTACTGTTAATATTGTCAAGCCAAAGATAAAGAAAAGACAATACCGACTTTGACGCCATGTTTATCTGCTATTAATATTTGGCTGTTCAGTAATGTAGCTATGTTTATACATGTTTCTCTTTGTATCCTTTACATTTCTAAAGACTAACTTGCAACAATGATTACATTATAAATAGCTTGATTGGCTTCTGACTTTAAAAAAGAATAATAGGATACCTGTGCATAGGGTGTTGATTCTGTCATGACATGTATGGCCATGGTCCTACAGGATGAGTTTTGGGGTAAAAATGAATAAAACAAGTCTCATTATATATTTTTTGGAAAAATGTCCCCCACCAAAAGTAAATGAAAGTCAGCATATCAAAAACAATTCAGATAATATATTTATAATGAAAAGACGTATGTTGTCTACAAACTATTGTATGAATAAAGTCTTTATAATAAAATAAAATATGGTAAGAAATTGTTTTATTCCACTGGTAATCATGAAATAACAACTACCGGAATACAAATGCAATTAGAGAGTACGCAAAAAGTACACATCAATTAGAATTAGAATCAAGAAATCGTAAATTGAGACTGTCAATGGACTTGCAAGTAGACGTGATCTCTTTTAAGTAACTTATAGCTCGTTCAGCACAGATATTTGATCGTTGAACACCTGGAATCACTGAGGCTGACGGCTCCAGAAATTATTCAAACTGTTTAAAGCTTTTTGGCAGTTAATGCTTTTTACTGCATCCGTAACCTTGCAGCAATCTTCCTCACAGAATTGATGAGCTGAAAACCATATATCCATCCACACGCCAGACAGGAAATCACAGATTGCTTTGAGCTGCTCTCTATACTCAGGCAAAAGAATGAAAGACAAAAGAGCAAGAATGCCCCGTGAATTCCATCTAGCATTGCTCATCGCAGGTAGTTTTTTAAATTTTATGAAGGGAAAAGCTCTGTTCTTACAATAGTACTTGTAGTAACAGCACAGTTCATAGAGATATTGCATATCATCGCTCCACTTGAGGTCCTTCACTTTCAACAGTTCTTCACTCTGAAGAAAATTTTGGCGGAGCTCATTGTAGTTCCGAATTAGATGATCAGCAAATTCATAAGATATTTCAGATGAAGTAGTTCTCCCAGGAAGCTTGTCATTCATGAGGTGCTTGAGAATTGTGTCCAGTATGTGGTGCTGACACCAACATATTGTGGTAAAGGAAGCCCTCTTCTTGTGAATTCCTGTCCTAACCGCTTTACCACACCACCAAGTCTTCCAGTGTTCACAGCCGTAGTGTCCGTTATTATCATCAGAATTCTTGGCCAAAGTTGAAACTCATCAAGAACTTCAACAAGACCATTGTAGATGCTTATTGCTTTGCCATCATGCAATTGCATTACCTTCAACCGGATTTCTTTTTCAGCATTCTTGAGCAAAACAACTTGGAGTTCTTTTTCGCCTATCTTCTTTCCATCAAAGTGCAACACCCAATCTTCATTCTTCAGGGTCTCTTTGTACTTTTTCTGGGTCTGCAACATTTGTCTTTTTCTCTCTCTATAAACAGCAGCATATGATGGAGTTGGCATCTTGTAGCCCTCATCTGACAGCTGTCGACACAAATTAGCAGATTTTCTCAGAGAAATATTTTGTTTTCGTGATAAGCTTGCAGCAGTTCTGGCAGATTCATATCTTCGCTTATTCTTTTGTGGTGACAATTCCCATTCTTCTTCTCTTGGTGGTTGATCCTCAGCAGTGGTGTCAGTAGCATCACTTTCCTGGCCACTGGAGGAAGAACTCAATACTGATGATGATGTTGCTGCTAATGTTAAGGCTCCCACTTCATTTGCCTGAGATTTTAGCAAAGCCATCTTGCTTGGATGGATGGACCCAGTCTTCTCAGTGACATAACCAATAGCCCCCTTAGACTTTACTTGTAGTTGATGTAATTTCTTGTCCTCAGCACTCAGCCATATACCATCTGCTTTGGTGAGGTCAAAAACTCCAGCAAAAAATTCTTTATCATTGGCTTTTGGTTTTTTTAAGTGCTTGTCATGCTTTACAAGCAGATTCTCAATTTTCCTCCTTACTGATTTCTTTGTGATACATGGAAAGTTCAATTTTGACCAAAGAGTCACCAGTTCTTCTGAAATAATATCAACTCGCTTCCTTCTCTCCTTCTTTTGCTCAGCAAGATATTTGTATCTGCCAATAATCATGGCTTGTGTTGGCATTCGCACATATTCATGCAAGGCTTTACTAATAATTTTTAAGCCTTTTCTGGAAGAGCAGCTCTTTTTGTAATGGATTAAATTCTTGCTCCATATCACTCCACTTTTGTCAATTTCTTTTTTGCTGCGTTTATAAGACATCATAAAGTATGTAAACTTGTCGAGATAATTGCACAAATGAATAAGTGATATCTGAAAATGTAAACAGATGCAAATATAAAAGTTGCAGTGGTGGGGGAGTTTTTCGTAAAAATAATAAAAATGAAAGTTATTTCCATGACTTTTACCTAAAGACTCAACCTTCATACACTGGCCTTCATGAATTTCTGAAAAAGCCACAAACAATCAACACCCTACTGTGCAACCTAATAATAGCCAAGTACTGGGTATTTCAAAAATTATTTTTTAAATAAAAATACATAATATTTTTAAATTACTCACCAGAAGTAAAAACAACAAAGCATAATTGCTATTCTCCTCGTTCTTCTCTTCAAACCAATGCACGACATAAGCGCATAAGGCAACACTAAAGGGCATTTTCCTAAACCAAGTGGAGGAAAACAGGGTTCGGAGGTCAGTCACATGCCTAGTACACAGAAAATTCCTACTAGAACCCCTAATTTATTCATGAGAGTGGAAACCTAAATGGCTGACTGGGAGAAAGAGCAAGAAAACCAAGAGGTATGACAAACTGGGAAGCCAGTCCTTCAACACAGCACTGTACTGCCCAATTAATTAATTACTAATTATAAACTAAACAAAAACTTCACCAACTCTCTGGCAGTGAAATTGTCTAATTGAGTAAATGGCATTTAACAAAATAATTAATTTAAAGATTTTAAAGCGGTGTAGAAGAACATAATCTTAAATTGTTTCAATCTGCATGCGGAACTTAGGCTATTCTTTCTCCATTGCTGAACATTTTCAATCATTCAAGTAAAACAAAAGAAAACAACAAAAACAAGTGTAGCAAACTGCAGTCATTAACTATTAAGGGTAAATTATTATATAATGTTCAAAATAAATAATGCACAAATTTATTTTGGCAATTTGTATTCCAAATAAGAAAGTTAAATGAACAAAAATATATTCACTTGATTATGAGCTTATTTTTCTGAAAGATTCAACTTACTTAGGCTGACAATTTACTTGTGCACATTTGAACAGATTTAGCATTTTGTGGGATGTTCTGGTGCTCTTCCTGTAGCACTTCTCCAGCTGCTTCACAAGTGTTCATTGAAAGAAAGGTCAGAAGATGATCCTGATAGCCAAAGCGGGACTTGGATGTTGTTTGTTTGGTGGTGCTATTCTTACAGAATGTACATAAGCATTATTTTGCAGTCCTCGGTTTGCATTCACAAAAGAAATTGAATGGCTTTGGAGCCCTGTACAAATAATTATCAAGTTTCCAGTGATCTGTACGAAGTTTGTAGGGCAAATGTATGGCATCTTTGCCTATCTCTTCAAAGAAAAAATTATAAGTTAACTGTGAAAAGTGCTGCCCTTCTATGTGCCTGCATTAAGATGGCGTCTTAAACAGGTCACTGATCTTGGAGTCCAGTTTCCCATAGTTGGTTGCAAATATTTGATCTATAGTCAAGGAACATTGTTGGTAGTAAAACTTGCCATTGCAAAGTGATTTTGGAAAGGTTGAACCTAAATAGACCAATCTTGCAAGGTATTGTTACCTCTATGTGCATTGTCTCAAGATAGATCTCTTTGCTGCTGAAACAAACCCAGTCTCATGATGAATGACCTGTGCCCTCCTAAAGCTACAGATGTGTACAAGTGCCTGCCTGTAATCTACCAATAGAGATATTGGTCTGAATATGTAGGGTGTGGCAGATGAGCTACATGCACGATAATTAAATGAGTGAAAGAAAAAATTCTAGGAGCCCTGCAGTTCTTCAGCTCAGAAGTCAACAAGCAAAAAAAGCACAAAAATCAGCCATCAAAAAGCTCAGATTATTAAAAATATTGAAACAAAATACATATGCATATTCAAGCCGTAAGTAGAGCTCACAATTTGGATGTGAACTCTGAAGCACAAATGATGGGCATTTTATATTATGTTACTTCTGAAATTACACTACTTGGATACAACAGAATATAGGCAAAAAGCACTATTTCATCATTTATTTGAACAGTATGCATAAATTAAGCATGAAAGTTAACTCATTATTAAAGAAACAAAATAGTATCAACCATAAACATTTTGCATAATAAAAAAACATGCAGGGGAGGTAATTTATTTTAACTGTTTAGGATTATTTATGTAATAAACCAATTTGTTTGGGGTGTGGAAATAATTTACAAAATCTAAATGTTAATACTATAGTAATTTGTTTAATGTAAACTTCAATTTTTTGTTGAAATATCTTTATATATATAAATTTTCAGAAAGATTTCCAATGTAAAAACTCTCTTTTGGAATTTAAAATCACAAAGTTATGCCCCCTTCTTTATCAGTTGAAAAGTTAAACCAAACATCAAGGTTAAGGCAGAATTATTCCAGCCTACCTTTGTTATTAAAGGCAACTAAGTTTGATTGAGGTAAGTGCATGTTTAGCAGTATATGAACAAGATTTAAATCTGCAAACCAGTTAAGCACAAGTCGGTCCAAAAGAGAACAGAACAATTTATATCATGAAAATCTGTCAGCATGAAAGCCTGGTAAACTATTTAAAAAAAAACTTGTTTAAATTTTGTTTGTTTTCTTAATACATTTTTTTAGTCTTTTTATTTTGAAATTATTCTTTAGTGCCCAGGTGTCTGATAGGGTCTCGGGTTAATTAAATCAATCTGTTCAAAATTTCTAATAAACAGAGAACGTCAAAATCCCAGGTATGGCACTAACAGAAATGTCACTCCTCTCTGAATGAACAGGGTCTTGGCTATCTGTACAATCTAGGCTGGTCAGCTGTACAAATGTATTTAATTTGGAAAACTCTGGTCTGACATTTTAGGGTCTAGGGATATCTCAGAGCAAAAAGGCTTAAAGGGAAAGGTGTGGAGATCAGCCCTGGTAACCAAGCAGGTTATTTAGGTATACCTCCACCACATACCCAGAATGCCCTGTAAGAACTCTTCAGGGAAACCCACTCATCTGGCTGATGAAGAGCAAGGAGAAACCATGTTAGGGGAGTACACCTAACTGAGCCAGTCCTGACTGGAATCTGAACTATGGAAATCCAGTAATGCAATCATGAGACCACCCATATATTTTTAAGGCTATATTATATTATCAGTATCAACAAGTACAGCTGGTAATTAATTCTCATATTTAACATTCTATTCATAGTTCCTTTTTCCCAACATCGAAATAACCATTTTATATTATGGCCTTAGTATTTGTAGATAGCTAAAGAATGACTGCCTGCCCACATGCTTAAAACCCTTAAATATGTTCAAAACCTCTGATTAGGTGCCTAATACGAAAAATTAGGTTCAGCAGTCTACCTTATTTAAGTCTATAAACATATCCTGAGCTCCTGCTGATATTGAAATCCTTTCTTGAAATAATATATTCTCCCCACTCTCCAATGAATTCCAGCACTTGATGCACATGGTATACTGAGAAATAAATATAAAATGTGAAGATGAAACTGGTTTTAGATGGAAGAGGAAATGGGTTCCATGTCTTAAAATAATAAATAGTTTCTTTGCTGAGATAGAAATTTATTCAAAAGAGTTTATGAAGTGCTTGTTCACGGTTGTGCCTCTGGCTAAATGCCTGACTAGCGCAGACATTAAAATTTTGCTTATCATTATTTTAAAAATTACACAAAATATTAATCACCTGTAATGTTTCAAAATTAATACATTTTTTAATATAAGATAATTGCCATAACTTCATGAAAATAGAATAAACTATTTCCACAGCAAAAAATTAAATGTAACTATATAAAAATCTAGAGACGTAGGTTTAGCTAAATATTAATGCTTCTTCAATCAGTATAACTAGATTTATAAATAGTTAAATTAAATTTCATTTTACACACAAAATCACTAATTTTTATTTAATTCCATAGAAATGAATACAATTTCAGAGATCATTTAAAAATAAACCAACGTATTTTATTCCAACTCAAAATATAAGGTTTACTTCATGTCAAGTGCTACTGATGCCACAGACAGTAGGGAGCTGAACAATTCAGAGTCAATACTGAGAACTAATTTCATTACAAACTAGTTAAATTTTCTGTGTATTATGTTACGCTGTATAAACTGATCACAAAAACAGAATTGTGTATGTTACACAAAGATTTTGGACACTCAGTATCCAAAAAATTGAGATTTTGTAAGTGTTTAACTGAAGAGAGAGAGAAAACAAAAGATCAAGGCACATTCTGTACTGCAAAATACCTTATTTAACACTGAACAGTGGATGTATTGCTGGCAGCCTGGTGGGGTAAGCTGATCACGGCTTCGGCCACAAATGGCCCTAGAACTGATTACACATCATTTCCACTCCCACTATACACAATCAACCATACATCACACACACACAAAATGTATTTTATAATTAAATCTAAGAAAAAGAACAATTTGACTTGTCTGATCAATCTCCTTGGAGTATTCCATGTCTGAATCAAGTACATCATCTGTCAAACTACAAGATGGAATGGTTCAGACATCTAAACAAAATTATCTCTTTTGCTTTCTGAGTCAGAGAAGTTACAGATCCATAAGGAAGTTTCTCCCATATTCTTCTTTCCATGTTATTTTGTTGGTAGCAAACGCACGTGTATCTCCTGTACACAAGTGCGTAGCCAAGGGGTGAGGGGTAGGTGTTCAGGAGTTAGAGCAACCTACTTCCACATGTATATGCAACCTTTAATATCTCATTTTGCTGCCATAAAATCAATGAATAACAGGCCACAGTTATTTTTATATTGATTTCATTGAATATCATTCAGGCTCAACAGCATTGCAAACAAAATCTACGACATTATCTACCACATGACATAAAACTCATAAATTAAAGTTTGCAATAACTTTTTAAAAATATTTTTTAGAATTCTGCATTTTTATCCAATGTTGTAATTGTACAAGTTCAGAACCTTTTCCTTTTTCCTCTCTGCCAAAGTTGCGGGGTGCCCCTGTTGTGCCTTAGCGCCCTCCAAAAATATCCCGGCCCTGCACGTATTGGCTGGCTGCTATGTCCAAACCAATCTCTCAGATGGTTTCGATATATTGTTCTTGGTTTACCTCTCTGCTCATCCATCAAAATCTTAATTCTCTTCCTATTCTGGTTGTTTAGTCAGGTTACACTGTGGCTCATAAGTACAAGGTGAATAAGGAATTCTCACAACTAGGAATTATGAGTGTTTCTTCACTGTGTGTAATTTTTGCCTAAATATTTTGCTAAGAAAAGGAAGTAGAAACCGGTGAGTAAACACTTTTACCGAGAGAAACAAAAGTGCATTCTTTATATAAGTTCTAAAACTTCCTGCCTGTTGATCTCTATATCTAAAAAAACTCCGCTAAAAATTTGTTCTAAATGTCTCTTTTGACATCTAATTAGTCTGCTACACTCAGGTGTTAACTTTTCATTAACAAGCTAATTACTAGGTATTTATTGTATATTCGTCGCTTATTCCTTTTATGATTGAGGACATGAAGTATGACCATGATTAGAGCCATATGTACACACACACACAAATAATTCAGTCCGTGCTGATCACTACACCCTTCCCGTTCTGGTTCTCCATCACATCTTCCCGTGGCAGGCCGTCCATTTCCACTTACTAACCCTGACGCTGTAACATCGCCCTACACGTGCTTGATGAAAAGGGGACAAGGAAGACCGAGTAATGCTTGTTTCTCCACGCTCCGTGCCAACCGATCTCACCGTTGTGATTTCTGTATTTGAAGGCACCACAGTGAAATACTTGCATCTGAGAATCTTCTAGAAATACCTTTGGCAAGGCCGTGTGCCCCTGTTAGACCTATTCTCCTAGAGGCTCACTGGTAATCTGTCCAACAGTAAGATCACCGATGTCCGGTCCGTCAGATGTATTTTCGTCTCGGACCATAGACGGCTCTGACTGCGCAGACTCCGCTTCCTCAGATCTCGGTACATCAGCTATCGGCCGTGAAAGGGTTTATGGATCCGCACTACTTCCCGCGTGTTTCCCAGACGTTATGCCTCTCATTCTGCTCCCTAATTCTTCAGCTCCCTTCTTTCCTGTGCTCCACACTTATACATTTTCCCAGTACAATCTGAAACATTCATCATTTTGTATCATTTTCCGAAATATGAGGGGAGATATTGGCGGGAAATAAAAGGTCTTAGGGAGGTTCACTCGGGCATGAACACAAACCCGGTCAGGTGTGGTCTTTACTGCAGTATTTTACAGACCCCGGCTTTAAAAACGAATATACAAACAGACAGACAGACAGAGAGATGCTTCTCTAAACCGTTATCCCATATTCTCTGTTACCTGTTACTTTCCGAATGATATGTAATAGTTTTCCGAATAAATATTTAATATTTTCCATTTATTTTCTTCATCCCTTCGTCACCAACTAAAAAATCCAGTGTTGGCCGGTACAACCCCCAATCACGTGACAGGCCGACTACTTCCGGTATATCCGCCGAAGTTGGCTTCCTGCCGAACAGAACATTACAGGTTTACGTAACGATCAGCGGAATCTGTGCTGCCACCTTTTACTGATAAAGGTGAACTGCAGGACCGGAAATCGTGACGACAGCAGACAGGGGCCATTACTCCGATTCCAGACGGATTTCCGGTTTCTATCTGACTGCTGCCATTTCTCATTTTGCCAGTTTTACTGCTGTGGTTATCCTCGGGAACTGAATAAATGGAGCAGGCCCCAGAACTACCCCTTCAGTCCTCACTAGAAATCTGCATATCTCGATGTGGGAGGAAGCCGGAGTAATCCAAGCGGCTAATGGCAGAACAAACAATGCCGTAGAGAGAAGCTACATCAGGGCGATCCCAAAGGAGATTCAATCTCGAATGCTTGATCAAGGCGGTTCATGGCCTTGACCTTCGTACTACCACGCCATCTTCATTTTATTTAGCGGTTATTGAAAATGTTTCAAAATTCACTTTGCCCTCTGTGTATTAAAAGTACTAAACATGTTAATAACATTAGATAGGGGAAAGACAGACGAGGAAGAGTCGGAGGGGAAACATCCGAGAATCTGTTTGCATACAAACATTAAATGAGTGAATTCTGTCCCAATCTTTTTTTGAAAGAGGAGAGAAAGAAAGAGACAGGAGAAGGGGAGAAATGATGGGGGGGAGTGAGAGAGAGAGAGAAGAGGAGGGATGTAGGAGAGAGAAAAGTGGGAGAGAGAGGGAGAGGAGAGAGAGAGACTAGGAAATGTTGCTGAGGCTCGATCAGCCCAGTTACATCCCTCCATCCCATATCGGCTCCGCCCTTTCTATTCTCAGCTCTCGGTGACTCTTCAGCCATTATTTCCGGAATCTGGCAGCCAGGCTTATTCCGTCATTCAGCAGAGCGGACCAGCGGGATGAGGGACAGGTGATTGATTCCGGGTCCTGATGGAAAACCCGGCGATAGGTCCTCCGCCCGTTTCCGGTTTTGCTCAGGGCCGCTCCCGCTGGGTGGGCGCCACTCGGTCTTAGCAAAGGGAAGTCGGATGGCCGCCAGTTCTGCCCAAGTCCCTCCTCTGACTGGCTGGGGACAGGCCGTTGTGGAGTCAGGGTAATTAAGGGGCGATCAAGGGGACATTTATCATCCTGAACGAGGCGGACTCCTGTAGCAGTTCACCAATAAAATATCGGGGATAACGACAGAGATAACCCGAGAATCTAGATCGATGTTGGTAACAACAGTCATCCCAAGGGCCACCTGTTGGTCCTGTCCACCTCCGTACCATCCATCCACATCCAACGTCCACCCTTCTGACGACAGCCGACCCAAGACTCACCTGAAAACAATAAAATGTCTAAGATGAATAAATGAGACAGGTGTGACAACTTTTCAAATTTATAACAGAGAACAACAAACATCCACAAGATATATCTGGACGAGACCAATGTCCGTTCTTGGTACAAAAGGACTTGTTGGTTCCTGACACGTAGTTATGTCCCTTGTCACAGGTGTCGGTGGCCTCATCCTCCACGTGTTTCCGTTCACAGCCATCAGTGTACTATAAAGCACGTGTTCTGATAGTCGGCCCGCAATCTATTACTGTAGAGCGAAGTTGAAAAGTTCGATCAGCAATAAATCAATCAGTTAAGGATTTAAATATGGATAAATCAGACTGTCAAACCAGTATAATATATTGTAGTAATAACTATTCTCTGTGGTATTTATACTAAACTCTATACATTATATTTTCTCTGTTCAAAGATTCATTCTATTTCATCTGCAGCTCAACGAAATAGAAATTACAAAGTATCCGAGTTGTTAACTGATCGACTTACAAAAGACAAATCATTTTCTCTGTACATTTCTTCTGCTTCTCTGCGATGACAGCAGAACCATTGATCATCTCCCTTTTATAAAATGTTTATTTAAAGTCTAATGAAGCATACCTGTAGATTCACAATAATCGATTTTTCTGTACAAATCCATTTAATTCCATTCACCTTCTCCGCTATCCGTCCATTAAAAGGTTGAGTTAATGATTGGGAAAATATTCGGCCAATACTCGATTCCTCGATTAGCAAATTTGCTGATAATATTCGACTCAATTTCTGTAATACGATAGACGACCAAAGTCAGGTGCCCGCTCTTTGTAAGAAATTATTACAATATTATGAAGGAAAACCTGAATTGTAAATTGTAAATGCTGATTGATGTTTCAATTTCTTTAGCTGTTCGGGCTCGAATTTCGCCAGGTCGCCTTTTAAATGTCAAATAATAGAATGCATTAAATTTAGAATAAGTAGAAATTTAACTTTTCTATTCTGTTTATTTATAACCAGTTCTGCTGATGTGTTGTTACATTCTACGTAGTTCAGTCAACTAATGCTTAAGAATAAAATTAGTAAATTAAAATCAACATACACGAGTTTATTTTCAAACAAATTTTCTTCAGTTTGCTTTGAAAATACTAAATAAATAAATAAGTAATTCACAGTTGTACCATGTCCATACGTTTACCTATCAGATAACGATACTAATTAAATAATAATTAAAATAAATAAAATATGCAAAGAATTTACATCAAGTTTTATAGATACGTTGACAGGAAATATCTGGTTTGGTCCGTTTCCTTTTGCCCAGCCAAAAGCTGCCATAGAATATTCAACAAGGTGATAGTTGGTGGATATCTTAGGCTGCCATTTCAGATTCAAAATTAGTCACAGTCCCAGCGCCACCTGCAGGCAGATTCCATCTTGACCTTGAGAAATGAGGCGTCAAATCTGGCAGGACAAATCAGCAGAAGAAAACTATGACCAATCTTTATATTCAACCTAATAAATTCAGGTTCACGGTGTTTTATTTGCATTATTGCCATGGTAACTGTAAACTCACCTGAAACTTATATGGAGCCCACAGATATCTCTCGACAAACTGGTTTCTGATTATATCTGAGGAACCTTGCGGGTCATAGATAACTTTTCTCCAGGAAAACATTGTATAGTACAAGGCAAATTTAGCGATGAGAGGATTTTGTACAGCTCGCATAATTCTCATCGTTAAAACCACTGATAAATCTCCACTCAGTTTGATAAGGGACTTCATCCCTACTACAAGGTTCCATCAGCGAGTGTCCAGGTGTCTAGTATTTACCCCTCCCTACCAAACAGGATAGACAGAAATTCAAGTTGCAATTTAAAATGAGAATAAAATCCAAAATTTTACCATAGACGATTAGTTCATTTGATCTTTAAACATTTCACACCTGCAGCAAATCAAACACCTGTATGTCTGTGTGTTTTTAATGTTCAGCTGGCTTTTTTATTTACTTAGGGCCATCAGGTAATTAAGATATCGAGCCTGTATGTCATTACTTGTTCATACCTGTTAAGATGAGAGCCCAGGATTCCTATGTGACAGCTGATGACACCTGGTGGAGTTGTTTACTGTGATGTCACATATGCAGGAATTAATGCGCACAATCATATCCAACTTAAAACAGACACCTGATTCAAAACGTTTTGTGAAAATTTGCTTTGAAGAAAATCTGGAGTGAATATTTTTTAGCCGAACATGTGGATGCAGTCCATTGATGTACAGGTTCCTTTTGCTTAATGAAAGTCCCCTCTTACTCCCTAAATTCGAAGGACTAAGAAAGCAGCCAAGTTCTCCTGTCTTTCATTAAGAATGGTAGACTTACAATACCTATTATAAGCTGGACTCCATGCAGTTCTTCGTGGCGGAGACCATATAACTCAATCTAGCAGAACATTTAAAGCCAAGGTATCTTGGATTGTTCGTCACCTGGGAGAACAAAATAATAGAGTTACTAATTCTCATTTCCTTGTCTAAATCAACCAATATAGTAGATTGATCACCACCCTAAAGCAGGCCAGTAGCCAGAGCTTAGAACTTGAGGAGGCTCCCTTCATTATTGGAGGGGCTAAACTATCCCATTCTTTCCAAACAGGAAAAGTATATGGAATAGAATGCAAATACATAAATACAAAAATACAATTGACTAAATTAATAAATTAAAATTTTCTAAATTTTATACAGATTTTTCATTGATTTTTAAACATTAAAATGTTTAATATTCCTCGTAGTACATGATATATTGTATTTTGAATGCGATGTTGTGGACAATCGCCAAATATAAAGGATTCATCGGGCTATTAGGCAACAGCCCGGTCATAGCCGTGGCCTAATGATCAGGTAAATTCCTATCCAGTTTCTAGGAAGATTACTGAAATGATATGTAATAAATTTTCAATCATCACAATCAAAAATTCTTTTTTTCCTTCAATTTACAAGGAATGGTGTAATAATAATAAATTATTATAATTCACACGACCAATACGTATACAACATCGACATTCACAATTGCATGAGTGCAAATCAAAATACAGGTATTCACAAACAGGTGAACAAAAGTCGATATTTAGGTGTCATTATATTGAAAACTAATTCAATCTAAGTTTTTTTAAATAAAAACGGATGAGACGCTGTAACTTCTTCTCTTATTTTTAAACACACAGACAAATAAAAACGTAAATTATTAATTGAATCATTGATACAATACTTACATAGATACACGTAATACAGGTGAAATGCAGATAATTTTATATTGGAAACGAGCAGCTTTCATATGAATAATTTAGGTGATGTGGAGCAGCAGTTGAGCAGTTGTCACCTGATTCATTCCGCCAGTCGTCGATTTGTCGGTCTGAACCTCTGCAACTAGTTTTTTAGTACTTATAAATCTGTGTTGAAATGATACTCAAAAGTAGAAAGTAGGGATGTGTTATGAATATGGTATCACAATGCATATATTTTCCAGGTTTCCAATATGGCAAAATGCAGTTTGACTAAGCTAACTGTAGAGATGGTGGCAGAGTTAGCAACTGAAGAGATTCTGAATGTGGATAAGGAGCCAGAATATTCTGAGACTGATGATCCACACTATGAACCTGAAGTAGATGTTGAACATTGGAGGAAAGAAGATTCACCAACTCTGTCAGCTCCAGGTGTTCGGTTTATGCAAGAATCTTGTATTAGTGAGGAGAGTGGTCTTCTGAATAGGAACCTGAAGACAATCCCCAAAGGACAATTAGACTCAGCTGCAATGGCTCATAATGGATCGAAAAACCTCCCAGTCAAGGAAACTCGCCAAGCCACAACATAAGGAACTCTCTGGGGCCTGCACCAGAAGCAACTGTCACTTTAAGATTCTCGGGACCTTTTTGTTTTTAACAACATGATTGAGAAATTTGAAATTGTTTAAATCTTGAAGGATGAAGAGCAGCAGCCAGTAAGGAGA
Source organism: Nautilus pompilius (assembly GCA_018389105.1). Classification (NCBI taxonomy): domain Eukaryota; kingdom Metazoa; phylum Mollusca; class Cephalopoda; order Nautilida; family Nautilidae; genus Nautilus; species Nautilus pompilius. The sequence continues at coordinate 4,173 of JACATO010001187.1, read as the reverse complement.
AAGAATGCAAAGGTATGTCTAGAAATGAGCTTCTGGCTTTTGTGGGCCTTTCTCTTTTGGCAAGATGTGAGAAAAACTGGGACATTTCCACTTGGGAGCTGTTCGGAGACCCAATTTTAAAACCTGGTGTACAGACTCACAATGTCTGTTGCAATATTTGAAGACATTCGGTTTCCTGAGGTTTGACGACAAGAGAATTTCGTCTGAAAATGGACCTCATGAAAACTATCAGATGTGTATAAGATCTTTTTGTTGCTAACTGCTGAAAGAGGTTTGTTCCCAGTCATTGTGTGACAGTAGGTGAACAATTGATGCCAGTTCACTCAGTATGGCAATGACGGGATGGTCTACACTGGAAAACAGTCTGCTGAAGAAGTCCAGAGGAATCCTGGATCAAGCATCGTGCCGTCAATTGGCGAATACAAGCCACAAGATAACAACAGGTAATTTTTTTCACAAGCATGGCCCTAACTGAAGCACTGCTTGAGAAAGGACTGGCACTTGTGGAGACGCTCTGCCAAAACAAGCCAGACACCTGCTTTGATGAAGGCTTCCAAGTTCCGAGAATTTCATAGTTCTAATTTTGGTTTCAAGACAACAGCACCATGGTGAGTTATGGGCCCAAGAAAGATAAGGCGATCATTTTGCTGAGCACAATGCCCCACGACAAGACAGTAGATGATCAGAGCAAGAAGATAAAAAACAGAAATTATCAAGTACTACTATGAGACAAAAAGTGGTGTCAACATGATGGACCAGATGGTTTGTACTCATTCCTGTAAGTGACAATCGAGAAGGTGACCTATGGTATTGTGGTACGATGTTGTTGCTGTGGCCAGCCTGAATGCCCACCACTCTCTATACAGATCACAGCAGCACCGAGATTATGGAGAAGGCCCGGCACAAGTGACGCTTATTTCTAAAAGAGCTTGTGACGGAACTTGTCACAACACACATGAGAAGTTGTTTGGAAGACAGTGTAAACCTACCTAAAGCTGTTGTTACCTCAATGGAGAAGCGTGGTGTAGCAATGGAAGAACATCAGCCATATGTCCAGAAGCAAGGTCCACCAAAGAAGAGACTTGAATTCTGACTTTTGAAGAAAGACCGCAAAAGCTCTATGAAGTGTGCGAGGAGCACAGCCACAATGTGTGAGCCGACTTTCTGCAGTGAAGATGACTTATTTTTGTGAAAAAGACCTAACTGGTCAAAAGCAATAAGAGATTAGGAAAAAATACAAACAACTAAATAATATAGAGCATTTGTTATACTGATTACTTTTGTTCATTTTTTTAATTGAACTTTATCAATAAATATCTGTTTTATACATTTTAAATGTTTCTCTATGGCCATCTATACAACATTTAACATACTGTTAAATAATGGGATCAATGAGTCATTTTTTTTGAGAAAATACACAAAATTACTAGTACAGATCTTCCAGACCCAACCACCGGAACAGTGTAGAGTATTTCAACAAGACTGCATCCTACACTTAAGCTGGAAGTTGTTAAGTTAGCTGAAAAAAAAAATGGTGATAATATGGCCACACACAGGACATGCGATCTCAACAAGAAATGTGCTTAGAGACTGGTGTAAGGCAAAGAATATGTTACGTGTCTACAAAGTAAACACAAAAGCAAATCACAGGTGCAGAGCCAGATAGACTAACAGTGGGGAATATGTACCAACCCAATGTGTTGTGTGTCATGGACTCAATACTGTACAGATGAGACTAAAGGCTGTAACTCACAAATGATGATTGCTCTCGTTACATTTCTCTCTGTCTTTCTTTTGCTGCTGTGTTGATGCTATAACACAGTCGTTCTTCCTTGAATATGGTGGTATAGTTTGGTAGCACTTGGACATTAGATAACAATAAAAGCATGCTAACAAGAAATTATTTACCTGGTTTCCTCTATTTCATCTTATCAGGATTACACTGTAGTCATTTCTCTGGAATCCAATTTCCAGCATCTTAGAAACATGCAGCCATCAGAGTTAAAGAATGAAAAAGGGACATATCAACGTTGATAAAGAAGATAAAAGCTGGTTTATGAGGACATTATTAAAAGACAACACACGGTACCGTTTTTATAAAAACAGCATGTTTAAGCACTTGGTGTAATGGTACAATTCATGCAATTGTAAAAGCACTTGTTCAGCTCCTGTAGTTGAAAACAAGAAAAAGATTGAGAATAGAATCCCCCAGACTGATAAATGCTTGCAGGAAGATATTCTCTATATATCGGAATCTCTGAATTCCTTTAATATGATTAGGATTATACACATCGGAAAAAATCGAAATCTGCTCCCAAACTACTAACAGAAGGTGTGGTAGACCTGCCTTACGGAAATTTTGAAGCTATTAGGGATGTTGAAATGAAACAAGGGAGGAGTCAGGGGCTGGATATCATTAGGGTGATGCTCATCCAGCCGTGCTTCATTGAACATCCCTAGTACAGGTAGACAGACCTAAAAGGGAAGACTGGATCAGTGGTGCAGGACATGGACATGGATAATTGATTTTTGTTGATTGTAAGTGAAGATATTACGTTAACAAAGGCTGTAATCCAGACGCTAGGTTTGGCCTAATGGTCAGCGGAGGACTCGACCTCACAGAGATCCCGCAGGAAGGGTATTTTCAGGTCACTTGTTGTTACCGTAATTATATGCAGGTGACAGGTGAAAGATAAATACTACGGAGTGAGAAATTTCGTCAAAACAGGTGTACATGATTTAGCCAAAAAGGAAAAAAAAATATGTACATATAAATATATATACAGGGATATATAAAACTAAAGGACGTGAAAGACCTGACGGGTGTAAATTTTCAACGATAAATGATGACTAATTAACCCTTTAGAATTGGTAACAGCCATGTTTGGTTTGTTTTGGTAACGTACTAGAGGTATAATATTCCGAGTGTACATTATGTACCCTTAGCTTACATCATTTCTAAAACGTATCAAATGAAGACATTGTGTACATTAGCAAAGATTGCTAGGGGTGCAGGTTTATGTGGCTGCATTAGCCAGGTGTTTTGGTGCAGGGGAGTTGTATGTGGCCGCTGTGACCAGGTGCTAGTTCTGCAGGGCTAGCCACTGATGGCTGAAGACTGCTGGGGTTTTCTAACATTTCCCTAAAGTCTGTTTTCAATAAAATCGGCCCTACACAGGTTTTTCAAACTTTAATTGTCTCTGTTGTGCAGTGATGTTCATGGAGCTTCCCTGGTCTTGGAATAAGAAAGAGTTATCTTTTTATGACGACATTCCTGGAATTTCACAAAAAATCCCGAACTCTGTTGCCGTAACTGCAGTTTTCTTTGCAAACTTTAATGACGTTGACAAGTCCCTAGAGAAGATGCCTGGTGCCCTCAGCTTTCCTGATTGATCTCATTGTCTGGATTAGTTGGTTTTGTCCTGCAAGTTACAGTGGTAGCCATAAATGGCTTCTATTTTCTTTTAATTTTTAAGCAAATTTTGAAAAAAATTAAATATATGTATATTTTTCACATGTGCTGTTTTAATTATATGTATTAGCCTTCGTTATTCTTTTCCTAGGCTGCTGTATTTTTACTTCCCAGATTCTCTGTCGAAAATACAGATGCTTAAGAACTGAAGCCTTTATCTTTTACAGGGACTCTCTCAGGATCACACACCTGGAATCCTCCCGCTTACATTTACTACCACGGTCTTCCTCATTGGGGAAAATTTACTAGAACTCTTTTGGATAAAAGTGGCATAAACACACAGATGGCTAGTTCGGAGAAGCCATGGTAACCAGGCTGTCATCTATTACCAAACGTTTTTCATGGTGTGTGTATGTAAGTGTGTTCATGTTATGTGTATAACTCTTTTGAAGGGAGGTGTACTGAATCCGCATGAAGTTTGGGATGGGACGTGATCTTTGGGAGACGTCTTACGACAGTATAAAGATTCTCAACTAGAGGCTGATGCTGATCCTGGTGATCGCTCCTTTATTCTGGGAGCTTGCGATACGCTCCGCTGGCAAGTGCACCCATTGAATAGGAATTGCCGATTTATCAAAACCCTAACCCTTAGGGGGGAGAGAGAGAAACAGGTCGAGCACACCCTGATTTTGGCTAAAAAGCGAGCCAAGTTGGTATCGACCTGCTTCCCCGAGCCATTTTCTTAGTTGTTGTCAGCAACA
>JACATO010001185.1:0-14533 GCA_018389105.1 Nautilus pompilius | reverse complement strand
GGAGAGAGAGGAATGTGGTTAATATTGTTCTTAGTATGGAAAAAATATTTATAAATTATTCTCTAGCCAGATAATCTTATCTCCTAAACATTCAGAAGAGGGACTTCAGTTCACTTATCTGAAATCAAACATTTAAAAGCTTTTCCCATGAACTATAACCTATATTATAAGACAAAGAAAAGTATCAGTTAGACTATAAATACAGTGGCGGACAGAAGTTCAAGATTGAAGCAAATTGGCACGTAAAAACATCTCTCTGATAGAAAAGAAAGTTCTTGATCTTTCGGATGATCTACGCACCAACATGATCGATATCCGATATCAGACTTTTTTTTATAAATGGTCACATCACAGTTTAATAAGCTCTGTATTTCTTAAAGCATAGAAAGAACTGTTGTTGCTGACATCTATGCGCCACACACATCCGAGTACACCTCAGGTATCAAACTGTAGTCTTCTGGGAAATAATGGCGTTAGGAATGCTGGGTAAATTAGGATGCACGGCGCCATTGCTGAACAGGAAACAGGTGATACGACGTTCGTTCTGTCTACGTCATTTGTTACGTGTAGAATGTCGTGCACGAGCTAAATCTACCCTTTTAAAAAGCCAATAAATAACTCTCAAGCTTTAGGAAGTCCAAGAACTTTCGAGCTGAGCATCTTTCCTGCTATGCGTTCTCCGAAACACTCCGAACCGGGAAGAGAAACACTCTGGTTCGAGACTGAGGAAATGTTTGTCATTTTGTTGTTGTGTGTTGTTGTTGCAGCTGTTTAAATAGGAACGAAAGCAAACACGTGCGACCCCGCCAGCTCAGGTTTCAGGAAGTAGAAGCTGCGGCCTTTAACGCGGACCGATCTGGATATGAATAATTGAACCGTTTGTTTAAAGATGAGAATGTTTATAAAAAAAATTTTTTTTTTTTTAATAAAGGACAAAACGCTAGCGCCCCCTGGTGATGGTTTGGCGAATGTCGACAGCAGGCCGGGGTAATTCTAGATGGCGGTAGCACTTCTGATAGCTATCTTCATGAATTAACCATCTGTCAGGATTTAGTTTATAACCACTTAAACGAGTCGAAGTAGCCCCCAAAGCACGGAAACCCGGTTTTAGCGATCTTTATAATCATTTTTAAAAAACACCCTTTATCGTTCGATGTGTTTCAGATAATCCCCTCACTTCGACCACAAACTCTCGCCGCCCGAGCTTTAGAAGGAACGATCCAGAGGCTGGCCAAAATAGGGAAATGCCGCCAAGGTGGCTCGTAAATCTAAGGGTGATTAGGGGACCACAATCCCCAGCCACGAGGAAGAGGCTTATAGAGAAGACCCCTCAGGCCTAATGTCGCTAATAGGAAACGCGACAACAGGGCTCTTCCGCCTCTACAGAGTCTATCAGGAGAGGGGGTTCCTCTGGAGTTAACCCTACCCGGGTCCACACCCTGAAGGGATCGCCCTAGGCCGCTGTGCAGGCCCTGAACGAGCACGATTCTGATCGGCGTTGTAAGTTTTCGGAAAACAGGCATCTAATAGCGTTTACTTTGTAAAACCTTTTTACCAGCAATAATTAATAAATAGGACTAGTATTACTATGTGTCTGTTAAGAATCAAAATATTCTTCAATAATTAAATTCAAACGCGTTTTCTCACTTTTGGGCCACCCTGTATATATATATGGAACGCCATTTTGTTCAACGTCAGCTCTTATATATTCTATGACAGCATCTGGCCTACTAAACCTTGAGAAGATAAAGTAACACCGCCATATCACACCTTTATATTAATCAACCTATATATGTATCAATAGTTAGATACCAACTTTCTATAAATAACAATGATATAGTTGCAGAAATCTTTCCAGATTATTTACTGCGTTTTGAAGCGTCTTTCTTTTTGTCTATTTTATTAAACAATTTCATGTATTTAATATCAAAAATAGTTAGGAAAAATCAAACTACGTTGCGGTTCCTGTTCCTACACAGATAAGATAGCATCATTATTAGTTTTAAAAGCTAGAGAGGGCAGAGAGAGAGAGAGAGGAGAGGGGGAGGAGAGAGAGAGAGAGAGAGATGGCAGCTTAACTTCAGCTTCATGGCCTGAGACATCAGGAAGAGCGAGTCACTGGCAGAACACAGGGAAGTTAATCCAAGTCGAACTGTCGTCATTATGAAGACAAAGAAAAAAATTCCAGAGACCTGAACTATGGCTTCTGAGCCCAGAATTCTATTATAAAAGCAACCAGTAAATTCGGGGGAGGAGGAAGAGGAGAAGAGATAAACCGAATAAAATGTTCGTACACACTAATCTGTCTATATTTGGATTATTAACAAGATCAGTCCTGATATCACCGAACGGTTATCGTTCACGGCTTTGTTGATTATTCGTCCCGCGTCATGAAGAAATGCGACGGAAACTGTCAGACTTCACCGTTTTACTCTCCTTTTGTTCGACTGGGCGGGAACCGACCAGTTTATGCTCAAGAATGCGTCAGATACACTTTTCTTTTTTCTTCTCCCGGATTCTCCTGCATCTTTGTCTGTACCCTGTTCGCAGCCGTCTTGAGGGAGGGGTTAGGGACTGACGGACTCGGTGGTGATGGAGGCGACGAGACGTTCGTCCTAAGCTGGCTTTGTCCCGCCGTCGATGCGCTCTCCGACCTTGTTAATCTCGTCACTAACTCATCTTGTCGGTAAGTTACCCCACTCGCTAGCAATACGGTTTTAAACACACACACACACACACACAAGCAAGAACCTTCTCCTTTGGCATTTGAGCCTAAGCGAATCTGTAATTATTTACCTGTAATCAACTGCGAAGATTTGTTTCTGTTCGCACGCTCTTCCCTAATTAGTTAGAGAGTTCTCTCTCCCCGACGTCGTGGTACCTTCCAAACGGCTCGTTCCCCGGCACCGTCTCAGTCGGCCTCGGGTATCTCGAGTGAGTAGTTGCCCAGGTATGGTCGGGGGGGGCTCTCTCCTGGCCGGCCCCGGTCGACACGGACCAGCGGGCTGACGACTTCCCGTGTCGGCGAACGGAGAGCCCGTAAATCGCGGAACACCCACACGAGATCGATATCGCAATTCGATCGCGGGTACGGGCGGTGGGTCAGAAACGATATCAAAAAAAACACCACTGCAGTCTCGATCAACGCGAAACGCATCCGAGCCGCCACCTTCCGGGGGAAAAGTCCAGTTTTCGGGCCGAGCCTCAAACCTCTCTGTAATAAATAAGCCGCGCCCCCCCCAACTTTTTTTTTGTTGTTTGTTTGCTTGTTGTGACGTCATCTACCCCTTTCTCCTCTAGAAGGGGCTAACCCTAACTAGTACCGGCGGAGTTTTAACGTCAACGTATTTAGTACCCGGAAAGGACATCCGGATGATATCTTTCCTCGGATCATGGGGGATCTCCGACAGCACTCAGATTTCCTATCATATAACACCTAAAACACCATGTTGTGGTTTTTTGGAGTGGAGGTGTGGATATTTTTTCCGTCTACAGAGACATTTGAAAAAAAAAAAAAAAAAAAAAAAATTCCAGGTAGGTAAGAGGGAAGAAGGCTCCAGTAGCTTACCTGGCGAGGCCGTCCGTGTCGAACGTGGCTCCTTTTTCGTTTATATATGAAACAGTTGCCAGGGCTCCCGTCTCCGCCTGATATCCCGGCCGGTCGTTCAATCAGTTTGTCTGACCGAGTCACGTGACGATCTATCGGCGAACCCATTTCTTGTTGTTGTTGTTGTTGTTTTCGCTCTATGTAGTCTGACGTCAGGCCCCTCGCACCTGTTGCTGTACGTGGGAAGGGCGGAGCCAGCGAGCAGAAATTATCGAGCTTTTTTTCAACCTCCCCCCCCCCCCACACACACACACACACTCCTCCCCTCCCCCATATAAAGAGATCCTTTGCTGGTTATCGTCTCTCGTGTTCTTCCCTCGTCCTCGGTGTGTGTGGGTGTGGGGTGTGTGTGTGGGTGTGTGTGTGTGTGTTATTTTTTCGATACAAAGCGGGTGCGGCATCGAATGGTAAGTATTTACAGTCGGGGTGGGGTGGTGGTCTGTGATTCTCCATCTGAGAGAGAGAAAGAGAAGAAAACCACTTTCGCGGTCGGGTTTTGTGGAGTTTGGCCATCGCGCAACGCAAAATCGATTTACCTGCTCGATGGAGGAGGTGGGGGGAGAGAGGAGGAGAAAGAGGTGGGACTATAAACGTGGGTTTCCTGATATCCAAATAGTCTCTTCGCTAACCGGGCCCCCACTTTCTTCGACTCAGTACAAATACCTCTTTATTAGTGGGGGGGTCCTTGGGGACAACTGCTTCTGAACTAGCACTCAGCACGACTGGGTAGGGGGGGTATTTCTTACGTTTTCTTGGGTTGAGCTTCAGCGGAGGGGAGTGCGTTGGTCAGCTGAACCGGTCTACTTTACTCATCACCAGTCTCCCCGTTTGGTCCAGGGGCCGCCGCGACGACTCGTTCTAAAGTCCTGGCATCGGCGCCAGGGTCTTCGATCGGTTCTGGTGGCGGCTTGCGATCCGAAAAAGCACTTAGTTACAGGGTCCATCCTGCAGCTCTCAGGTCAGATGATGCCAGGCCGCTGAAGCCACTTCTCACTTCGGGATGATTATTAAATACGCTTACAGCATAGGTAGACACCGTGGTAACTGTCAAACGCAGATTAGCTCGTCTGTATGTTTCCACCGACTATCTACGTCAGATGAAATGATGCATAGTCGTCAGTACAAACAATGGATAGAAGGTTTACCTCAGAACGCTAATGGCGTTTGATTACAGGTGTGGCTGAGCTAAAACGTGAAAGCGCCGCTTCCTTTACCTTTAAATGTAGTTATACTACATTATTTATTAGGCTTATTTCCAAGGTTCAGAATCTCTCTCTCTCTGACGGCTTACACGTTATATGACCCCACAGCCAACTGTTAGTTTTTATCTGTCATTCTATAACCATATATACCGGATTCAGGTTTTATTGAATATCTAAGTACTATTGAAGGTAACCAGTGATTAGAAATAAGAACCTTAACACAACATAAAGTTGAGAAATAGTTTTAGATAACTCCTGTACAACAGTTGCCGAGTGTCTAAAAAATATAGATTTTAAGGGGCCAACTTACATTTTCCCACGTGAAAAAAAAAAAATTTTTTTTTCTTTTTTTATAATTAGATAAACCAGGAGCTAGTTGTTACAGAGGGATGAAGCTATGATCGACATCACGTGACCTATACACGAGGATGTAATCTACGTCACACCAGAGGACGTAATCGACATCACGCGACCTATAGACGAGGCTGTAATCTACGTCACACGAGAGGACGTAATCGACATCACGCGACCTATAGACGAGGCTGTAATGGACGTCACACGAGAGGACGTGCGCGACATCACGCGACCTATAGACGAGGCTGTAATCTACGTCACACGAGAGGACGTAATCGACATCACGCTACCTATAGACGAGGCTGTAATCGACGTCACACGAGAGGACGTGCGCGACATCACGCGACCTATAGACGAGGCTGTAATCGACGTCACACGAGAGGACGTGCGCGACATCACGCGACCTATAGACGAGGCTGTAATCGACGTCACACGAGAGGACGTAATCGACATCACGCGACCTATAGACGAGGCTGTAATGGACGTCACACAAGAGGACGTGCGCGACATCACGCGATCTATAAACGAGGCTGTGATTTGACGTCACACGAGAGGACGTACGCGACATCACGTGACCTATAGACGAGGCTGTAATGGACGTCACACGAGAGGACGTACTCGACCTATAGATGATGTTGTTATACCCCACCTATAACGTTTAATTAAGAACTATTTGACTTGCCCATGTTTCAATCGGTCTGTCTCCCCTTCTGTGCTATCAGTCCCTCTTCCGTCATTAAATTACCCGGTGCCATAGGAAAACCTTTAAGAACAAATCACTTTTGGGGTATTTGGCTTCTCTAGGGGGGCGAATGCGTTCCACCAGACTTATGTCGAAGCGACGATACCCCTTCTGTTTAGACAGATGTTGTAAATCTCACGGAATGAGTATTTCAGCAGAATCAAAAGCTTTATTGTTGAAAGCATTCTATCTCATCATATACAGAAAGAAAGAAAGAAAAACAACCTCCTCCCTCAGTTGGTATGAGATGTTTTATTGTACTAGAAAAAGGAATCTTACCTCACGCAGATGAAAAATAAAAAAATATGCCCGTTTTGTTTTGTTGTACTTGTTCTATTGTTTCTATTCGTCATAATTTATTACTTCTAAGAACGGGTCGTAAACTAATAAATAAGGGTATTTGAGAGAGTTGCCAAATAGTTAGAAAACGCTGTCGTCTAGTTACAGTACTTTTGAATAGCTTATCGTCGAGTTCAACAACCCGTGTCTTTAGTAAAATAATGGGGACGAGTCTCTTAATTGCTTTCACATTTCACCGTCTAACTGGCACGTGTTCCAATCAATATTCCAAACATCGTTTAGAGTCTGTTCAATCGCCGGGTTTATTTGCCGTGTAGATTATATTTATAGGGAAACTATGCCCTCATAGAGGTTGCACCTGTTAGTTTTGTTATTAATACCTTTGCCAGCCACTAGTCTTATAGCTGCCTGCCTGCTATCTAACGAGAGAAGCCTTCTAATTGGCTGTAGGACTTACCCGCCTGCTGTCTAACGGGAGAAGCCTTCTAATTGGCTGTAGGACTTACCCCCTGCTGTCTAACGGGAGAAGCCTTCTAATGGGCTGTAGGACTTACCCGCCTGCTGTCTAACGGGAGAAGCCTTCTAATTGGCTGTAGGACTTACCCGCCTGCTGTCTAACGGGAGAAGCCTTCTAATTGGCTGTAGGACTTACCCGCCTGCTGTCTAACGAGAGAAGCCTTCTAATTGGCTGTAGGACTTCTTTTTTTTTTTTAAATAAAATGAAATCAAATCTGTAATACATTTTTTTAAAAAAAGATTAAAGTACCTGCTTATTTAAATAAATTCTAGCTACATTTTTTAAAAAAAGATTAAGTACCTGCTTATTTAAATAAATTCTAGCTGCGGTAGAAGGAAGAAAACAAACAAACAAACAAATAAATATATTTTAATTAAAGGAACGAGTCACAAAATTTTGTCAGCGGCTATCCACTTGAGATGTTTAGCTTCTCCAGGGAAAACTTACCTGAGTCGGGGTGTCCACTTCTATAGCAAATATATTAGTCAAATAAAAAACTGAGCGCCACTGCGAGGCGCTCTGGCTAATTGTACTATTTTATAACAACACTGAGTCACCTCGTTGAAATAAATTTGTGATGTTCGAAACACTATAATTATTTGCGTAACTAATGATTGAGGTAATAAAAATTATATATATAATAACTTTCAAAAACAGAATTTCATTATACACAAGAAATTAAAGGAAACACCCAGCAAGTAAAGGGAGATTATTCATTGTTTTTGTTACCGTCTGCCATTTTCCAGTTACGTCCCTTATTTGTGTTTTCTTATCGTCCATCTGTTTGATTGACCCAGGAGTCTAATTTATGTGGCATGAAATTTAAAATCTATTCGGGATGTTTGTTCCCACTCAAGAGAGCCACAGCCACGCCTACATTTAAGCTTAAATCTGTTTGAATTGACTTTACTATCGTGTTTGTGTCCACCACCTTGATTTTCTTTTGTAAACATTTTGGACAACATGGTGAGCTCTCTCTCTCTCTCTCTGCAAACCCGTTTATTTCCCTTTATCTGTCTGTCAGTCTGTCTCTTTCATTGTCTATGTCTCTGGCTTGGCTAATACCGACAGCAGGACACACTTACGTGGATTCTAGTCGCGCTCATAGAGCTGATGCATTATGAACCGGTCTATAAGGACCAGGCAGTTGTAGAACCTCTCGAATTCACCACTTGGCCAAAAAACACAGAGATACTTAAGAGAGTCAGGCCTGGAAATGAAACATAAAAGGTGACACCACCGTCGTTACCATTAACCTATAGTACCAACCCCACTATTACCATTAACACTAGTACCACCGTCGTTACCATTAACATATAGTACCAACCCCACTATTACCATTAAAACTAGTACCACCGTCATCACCATTAACGTATAGTATCAACTTCGGTTCGGCGACAACCGACCAGGCTTCTCTTGGACCGTTGCCGTTCCGACTGACTCCGCCGAGGTCGGAACCCCGAAGTCCTGGTGACCCCTGACCCCGTGGATCTGTAACACGGTCTGCATTTTTTAAAGTTCTTGGTTTTGTTGGAAAACGTGTGTGGAACCGCGGGTTGGCTGTCCGGAACTGTTTTGACACCCCGTCTCTTCCGTTTCAATTATTTACCAGAATCTGGATTATCTAACTTGGCCAAACTCCAGCGTCCGAGTTACTTTACGAGTCTGGCTCCCGTGAAGATGAAGAAGGCCTAACCTGACCACGGCTCTGCCGTATGCTTCCTACAAACGACCCCTTTAATGTACACGCTGAGGCCGCTGATCAGCCTCCGTATCGCCAACCACCCCTCCCCCCTCCGCCGCGCCGGGTTCGATCCTACCCTATTCTATACTATTTGGGACCCCCAAAGTAGACAGGAAAGGATCTACCTTCTTTTTTCTGCGACAACCTACCTGAAACGGTCCGAAATCTTGGCGAGGCAGAGTGGGGGGAGTCTGTCAGAAGCTAAAATATCCAGTAAATCGTAACTTGCATCCTTATTCTGGTGAGGATGGCGTCGCGGTGTCTGCTTAGCGGAAACCAGAACTTTTCCAGCCGTTTAATTGGATTATCCTTCTCCGACATCCGGTCTGGCGGAGAAGGAAGGTTCAAGACAGGGCCTTCCATAGTCGAAACGAGTAAGTGAAGCGGCCATCAAACCATCGGACTGCATCACTTCTCTGCCCACTCTCCCCGCATCCCTTCCGGTTTCGCATCCTTTTTCGTGAGGATGCTAGAGGCGAACGACTGAGCGCCGCATCCGGGAGGAACAATACACATTACCGTTTCGCATAGCTCTCACCTGGTGGCTCCGCTTAGCCTTTGTTTTTCTTTTAATAACGAGATCGCGAGCGGGTGGGGAAAACAGCGGTACCTCGAGTTCGGAACAGATGGCGGGGTGGTGCAGAACTGATGCGGCCGATTGGACAGGCTGCCTCAGCATCTGTTGCTCTAGATGCCCCCTCCTCCTCCCCCTCCCACCAACTTAACCACAATTCCTCGTGTTTGTGTTTTAGGGTGGTTTTACTACGTGACAGAGAGACTACTTCCCGGCCGACGGGGGCCACGCTTCCGGTATTCTCCTCTAGTAGTTACCCGAAACAGACCAGCCCTCCAGCTGTCGTGTCCCGATCGCGGCGGCGGGGCGACGGTCGGGTGACAAACGACAGGTGAAATAATTGCGTTTCCTAAACGCTCGCACAGAGAGATAATACCCCCCCCCCCACACGAAGGTATTAGCTCGCTTCTCGGAATCCGGGTCCCCCCTCCGCCATCCATCGGACAGACAGACACCTGGTGAGGAGTTACCCCCGAACAAGACCCAGCTCGCTGGTTTGCGCAGACCAAAAAAACAAAACAAACAATAACAATGGAATTTCTCACAAGCCGTTACTCGGTTCGATTAATTCCGGCTCGCACTTAATCATCCCCCAGATAACGAAAATACAAATCTTCTGCGGTTCCGATTGCGAAGAGCTGACGTCGAACCTTGATCGACAGGGGAGTCCGAGGTGGGAGGGGTGCGTCCGTGCCCTGCTCTTACAAGTCTCTGCAGGTTATGTTTTCTGAGTGCGTCAACCGTTTGTTCGAGTCGATCATACGGATCAACTTGCATTTTTAAATAGTTAATCAAATAGCTAAATATTAATTAATTAAAACACATTCAAAGCCACATTTTAAATTTTTGTTTTGATAGATGTCCTCGTCTCTCTCTCTCCTCCCTCTCCCCTCCGTCTCTCTTTCTCTCTCCATCCCTCTGTCTCCGTCTCTCTCTCTCCCCTCCCGTCTCTCTCTCCCTCTCCCCTCTCTTTCTCTGTTTGTCTCCGTCTCTCTCTTTTCCCCCTCTCTCTCCCTCCCCTCCGTCTCTCTCTTTCTCCCTCTATTTCTCCTCCCCCCTCGCTCTCCCCTCCGTATCTGTTCCCCCTTTCGCTCTCTCAGCCAAGTACTCGACCGCTGCTCTACGCTATCTAGACCAGTGCTACTCAGAGTGTGGTGCGTGTACCGGGGGCGGGTACGCGCCGTGTTTCCAGAAAAGAAGGAAACAATATCGACCATTGTCCGGGTGGCAAAATAACAGGAAGTCACGGGGGTTGATTACGACGGGGCCTGTTAACCCGGCTGGACTGTGACGCAATCGGGAGTGTCCCACTGCGGGAGACAAAAGAGAGGGCTACAAAGGCATCAGAACTGGATGGGATGTAAAATATCGAGCCTCTTCGCGTTCCTTCGACTTTCTTAGGTACCCCCCCCTCTCTTTCACAAACTTTGCGTTTGGGGCTGGTGGTTTTAAATTGACTTGCATGTCTTCGCCTCCTCTAGTATCTTATTCGGCAGTCGCTCGACAACTGCATCACGGTGCCATCTATACTTTCTCCGTGGTAATGAGACTGATAATACATGTCCAACTGTTTCCCTCTTCTTTAACACACACACATTCTCGCTCGCTCTTCCCCTCATATCCTCCTCTCTCTCTCTCTTCCCCTCCTATCTCTCCTCTCTCTCTCTCTTCTCTTCCCCTCATATCTCTCTCTCTCTCTCTCTCTCTCCCCGCATACTCTTCTCTCTCTCTCTCTCTCTCTCCTCTCGCTCTCTCTCTCCTCTTCCCCTCATATCTCATCCTCATCTCTCTCTCTCTCTCTCTTTTCTCTCTCTTCTCTCCTCTCTCCTTTCCCCTCATATCTCTCTCTCTCTCTCTCTCTCTTTTTCCCCTCATAACTATCTCTCGCTCTCCTCTTCTCCTCTCTCGCTCTCTCTTCCCCTCATATCTCGCTCAATCTCTCGCTCTCCCTCTCGTCCGCTATCTCCTCTCTCGTCCCTCTTCTCTCCCTCTTCCCCTCATATCTCTCTCTCTCCTCACCATCTCTTCCATCTCTCTCTCTCTCTCCCCAGACCCGTGGATCATCTGGTGTGTATAATAGGCTAATTGAGAACTGTGTCCTTGTTGGTTATATTTCCCCTGTCTGACTACTTTAACTTTTTCTTCATCTTCACCTCCCATTTCATCAGGTCACTCTGTCTCTTCATCGCCTCTACTCTTGTATTTATCCACTCCTCTTCCATTCGTTGCACTTCCTTTTTGTAATAAACTTCTTTCCATCCCTTGGGTTTTACAATAGATTCTTTTAGTTGTGAATCTAAGTCATTGCCTCTGCCCCCATTACCTATTCCAGGCTATGTCTTGTAGCGTGGACCCTCTTCCTGCAATCTGCAATGCTTTGTGTACCGACCACTTCCCACTTTTCCTTCGTTTTCCAAATCTGCTTTACTGATCGCTGGGTCCGATGAATTTTTAAAATCACATCTACAGCCGCCTCGTCTTCTCCAACTTGAATCTTCTCTGCTACAGAAGATGGTTTGTATTCGGAACCTACAGGCTTCAGCGGAGCTCTTCCCTACTCCTCACCAGCTGGGCACCTGGGATTCTTCCCACATCTGAAGATGAAGAGTTCTTGGAGAGGCTTTCGCTCTTGGACTGCTGCTGCTGTTGTTGTTGTTGAGCGAGTTGGACTTCCGAACGAGGTTCTTTCAATGGCATCGCATCCTGTAAAGACAAGTGGCCTGTTCTCTGTCGAGTCCTCCTCGTTACTGAGAGATGTTCGTCGAGCCGACAAACGGCCCGGTCCCCCGACACCGTGGGCCCCAAGGACCCGGGAGGTCTCTCTCACGTCGGACACCAAGGAGATGTCGTACAGCTGTTTCACGCTATGGCGATCATCAGCGACAACTCTCCTCCGACCCCAGCCTGGGATCGAACCCGGTGCAGGAGCAACGGTCCCCTTACGGAGATAACCCGCTACCACCTGCCCCACCGGGCCGGCTGCTGCTGCTGTGGGTGGGGCCGGTCGGTCCCCGTGGAATCCGCTATATGATAAACGAGATAGCACGCTGACAAATTTGTAAGTACGGCAGTAGTTGTATATATATGTTGTAAGTAACAATGGACTGGTTGGAGGTATTGCCTTGATGACCGTAAGAACCATTTTATTTTGCCACTGTGTGAAGAAGGCGTACAATTCGGCTTTGGCTGTCAGGGTGGACGAATGTCTGAACTGACGCACGCCGAGTACAAAACCGTTGTACTAATATAAGCGCCTGTCCTTGCGGGAGAAAGCTGAATTTTAACCTACACAAAAATAACAGGTGTAAATCTGTCGTTCTTGTTGGCCCGGTGACGGCCGAGAATCATTGTACCTGCTTCTCCAGATGTTGATTAAACAGTGTGCGACCTGTGGCTTATTTCTACAAACATATACAACTCTCCGTTGTCAAGGAAGCGAGACTCACTCAGAAGCACCTTGCGACTTAGGTGGGAAGTACGCCTGAACCAAGATCCCTTATCTCTTCTGGGTAACGTTGCCGCTAACGTTCAAGACGTCTGGGTGGTGGACTCGTCGATTTGAGAACTAATTACGGAACCCGATGATAAGTGAGCCGCCCGCCCCCTTGTGTGAAATTGTAGCAGTAGCCGGAGGATTCACCATATCATTCAGTCGTCCAGGTAAACTCTGCGACAAGCAACGCGAGAGATTGACCTAACCGTCCGCCTCATTCGAATTGCTGGCGTCGTTAAAGGCGGTTGCTATTCTACCTGAATCTTGTTTCCGCCTGCCGGCGACTTAGGAAATCTTCCCATAATGCAACGCTGCGAAAACTCATCGCCAGGTTTCGATCATCTCGTTGATTGCTTTCCGGTCGTTCAGCTGTGAGATCAGTATCGCATATCGAGTAGAAAGAAACGCTTCAGAGGAAGTAAATGCAGAAGTTGCACTAAAAGCTCAGTCAAAAAAAAGCCAGCCAACATTTTTAAAGATGGCGGCTGCAATGTGATTATCTCGATTATAATCTGGTGCATTGGAAACACCAGCCTCTGACTTCATTAAGGGACGCTTTAATTCACCAGCTTATAACTTTTTTTTGACAATTCTGTAATTTTCTGGCGCCTAGTTCTACAGAAGGACAATGTAACCTGACGTAGCTGTGTAGAATACGCAACAGGGTCTGCAAAACTTCTCCGTGGACTCTTCAGAGCATGGTATCACGAGCACCAATGAGCACGTTTGTTACAAAATCTGGACCTGGACTCTTCAGAATCACGGCATCACGAGCACCAACGAGCATGCTTGTTACAAAATCTGGACCTGGACTCTTCAGAGCCACGGCATCACGAGCACCAACGAGCATGCTTGTTACAAAATCTGGACCTGGACTCTTCAGAGCCACGGCATCACGAGCACCAACGAGCATGCTTGTTACAAAATCTGGACCTGGACTCTTCAGAGCCACGGCATCACGAGCACCAACGAGCACGCTTGTTGCAAAATCTGGACCTGGACTCTTCAGAGCCACGGCATCACGAGCACCAACGAGCACGCTTGTTGCAAAATCTGGACCTGGACTCTTCAGAGCCACGGCATCACGAGCACAACGAGCACGCTTGTTACAAAATCTGGACCTGGACTCTTCAGAGCCACGGCATCACGAGCACCAACGAGCACGCTTGTTGGCAAAATCTGGACCTGGACTCTTCAGAGAGCCACGGCATCACGAGCACCAACGAGCACGCTTGTTAAAAATCTGGACCTGGACTCTTCAGAGCCACGGCATCACGAGCACCAACGAGCACGCTTGTTGCAAAATCTGGACCTGGACTCTTCAGAGCCACGGCATCACGAGCACCAACGAGCACGCTTGTTACAAAATCTGGACCTGGACTCTTCAGAGCCACGGCATCACGAGCACCAACGAGCACGCTTGTTACAAAATCTCGACCTGCTCTGTTTATTCAGGAACTTAGCGATTCTACAGCTAACCGTGTTCATACTCTCTATGCTGTCACGAAGTAGCACCATACGAAATACTGATTTGCCTTTTTAAAAAATTTTCTTCGTACTCAAGCATGATACAGCAAACGTAACCTCTGCTTTAAAGGTGTTCATTTTAATAAGGTGGGTAGCGCGAACACGAAGTTGCTGGCTATGTTTCAGAGAGATTTTGGCAGTTGCTCTTTAAAATCGTAACTGCGATAGAAGTAAACTCTTCGATTTC
This sequence comes from Nautilus pompilius, assembly GCA_018389105.1. Taxonomy (NCBI): domain Eukaryota; kingdom Metazoa; phylum Mollusca; class Cephalopoda; order Nautilida; family Nautilidae; genus Nautilus; species Nautilus pompilius. The sequence goes on along the minus strand of JACATO010001185.1, from coordinate 286 downwards.
ATTTCAGAATAACGATGCATGGGTTAATATATTGATGTTGATGTCAATGGAGGAAGAAGCTACCAGCACTGGACTTCCAACGCTAATGGACTCATTCGTAACCCACATCCACCTGACGGCCCTTGGAACTTTGAGCTTTCATAACCACCGAGAGTAGATAATTGTATAACGGTAGTGATGATAAAAGATAGTGGAGGGGGGGTAGTAAAGATCAGATACCTTAGTTACACCCTAACGTTCGGTAAGTATCTTGGCCCAAGGGATGCTTTAAATATTCTGATGAAGT
>JACATO010001184.1:0-25907 GCA_018389105.1 Nautilus pompilius | reverse complement strand
AAGTTTACAATGTTAGGAGAAGCTCTGCGATGCCCCGCCTAACTAACATTTCCATATTACTGGTAGGACTCGTAAGAAACGAATATTTTCTAATTTTGTCCCCAAAGAAAAATATCCAGCCCCCAGAAGGTTTACGGAAATATATTCGCTGTTCGTTTCCCTTTGTTGTTGTTGTTGTTGTTTTCTTAATACTATTTTACACCGACTGGGCACTTAAAAAATGTACGTGACAAATTATTCCATAACTTTTCAAAACCGCTAATTCTGGCCATCATTCCACGTCTACGCACATCCTGATGTTTTTCTGTCATCGCGAAACACCCCTGGGTGGCTTTCTCTGGATCTCCCGCTCCGGCCGGGAGTTTCTCCGGGGTGCTGAGATTTCTACCCACGAGCCGGGGGAATTCTGGGAGGCTCTTTGACGGTCTGGTGCGGCCACAGTCGACGTGTATCGGGCGGGCGACAGCTGTCATCCGCCGGGTAGTAGCCAGGGGATAGGATGCAAAACTCGCAGCCTGCATCCACGCCCTTGACGTTCGCGTTGAATTAAAACAGGTTGAGCTACAGGAGAAATAGCGGATACTCTTTGTAGATAAATCAGTCTCCGTACGCTGGACTCATCCCCACCCACGGGTAGCTGTGCAAGTCAACTCAGACAACTTCTCCGTCCATCGATGGGCGATATAAAATATAATAAATACATCGTCACCATAGAACCGACCTCAGTTAACTTTACGCAAGCAGGAAGTACGTGGTCGATACGAGACCCGTGATGGAGAGGAAACGTTCGCACACACGAATGAGTATTGATAGGAAATTAATAATTTGATATATATAATCGTTAAAAAATAATAAACGTTGGTTTTTATGTCTATCGATAATATGATCCATAAATCTTCTTCTACCTTTTCGATTTGAATGCCAGACATCTTGAATGCCACGTGCACTGTTGCATTTTTGCCGGATCTGGAAGCCGTGGGCCGGGGGATTCGAACCCCAGGAGAAACCTACCCCAGTCTCGATCGTGTTAGACGGCGATGATGGGAGGGGGAGTTATCGAGGGCAGCCGTGCTTCTCTTCGGGACCCTGCTAGGAACCACTCTCTCTCTCTCCCTCTCTCTCCATTCATCCATCCATCCATCTCTCTCTCTCCATGCATCATCTCTCTTCCATTCCATCTCTCTCCCAATCCATCCATCTCTCTCTCCATTCATCCATCCTTCCATCCATCCATCTCTCTCTCCATCATCCATCTCTCTCTCCATTCCATCCATCTCTCTCTCCATCCATCCATTCTCTCCATCCATCATCTCTCTCTCCATTCATCCATCTCTCTCTCCATCCATCCATCTCTCTCTCCATTCATCCATCTCTCTCTCCATCCATCCATCTCTCTCTCCATTCATCCATCTCTCTCTCCATTCATCCATCTCTCTCTCCATCCATCCATCTCTCTCTCCATTCATCCATCTCTCTCCATCCATCCATCTCTCTCTCCATTCATCCATCTCTCTCCATTCATCCATCCATCCATCGATCTCTCCATTCATCCATTCATCCATCTCTCTCCATTCCATCTCTCTCTCCATTCATCCATCTCTCTCATTCATCCATCCATCCATCTCTCTCTCCATCCATCCATCATCTCTCCATCATCCATCCATCCATTCATCCCATCTTTCATCCATCCATCTCTCCATCCATCCATCCATCCATTCATCCATCTCGCCATCCATCCATCCTCCATCCATCCATCCATCCATTCATCCATCTCTCCATCCATCCATCCATCCATCCATTCATCCATCTCTCCATCCATCCATCCATCCTCATCCATCTCTCATCCATCATCCTCCATCCATTCATCCATCTCTCCATCCATCCATCTCTCCATCCATTCATCCATCTCTCCATCCATCCATCCATCCATCCATTCATCCATCTCTCCATCCATCCATCTCTCATCCATTCATCCATCTCTCCATCATCCATCTCTCCATCCATTCATCCATCTCTCCATCCATCCATCTCTCCATCCATCCATCTCTCTCTTAGTTGCACACGTACACGGACGGGGGTTAGACTTACGGCCCCGGACCTACGTTATTCAGTTTCAAGTTGAGGGAACCTCTCTATTTATTTATCCATCTAAAAAGAAAACTAGTGGGGGGATTTTAAATAAAGACAAAAAAAAAAAACAAACAACAAAACATTTAAATATATACAAGGAAGATAAGGGGTCGGTTTAAGGTAACCCTTAAGGAAAAGAGTGAGCGCTGTCTGTCTCTGTAGGCGGTGCTCAACCAAAAAACCACGTGGGGGGTAGAAAGTAGTTAGGAGAACGACGAGGGGGGAGTAAATGAGCGGATAGCGTCTGATTTAGAATGTCGCGGTGCGCGTGCACCGACGGCAGGAAGGTGAGGTAGCTGTCAGTCCGGCAGGTACCCGCGTCTGTTTTCTTTACCTCGGCCTGACTTATTATTCTCATCATCGTCTGATTGCGGTGTTTCTCTACCGCGTTAATTGGTGAATCCATAAATTAAGAAGAGCCCTTACGTTTTGTTTTCGTTCCTCATTTAGGGGATGTGACGTCTAGAGAACAGCCGCCCCCCCTCTTGATTCCTCTTTCTTCACTTTCGAATGGATAGGGATTTATTCCGCTGAGCCCAACTACTGGCTGACAGCGAGGTGGGAGCGGGCAGGGGTGGAGGAAGGGGGACACGGTGTGCTTCGGGTGTTTCACCCGTCACCCTCAGCCTCTCCTATTAACCCTCTCGCAATCGGAGGACTGGGGCAGCGGTGGATAGACAACCCAGCTCGAGCCGTCTTCACCTAAAACACCAATTCGTCGAGTGGGCCGCCGCCTGGCGGCCACTGTCAGAACACGACGCGCCAACTACACCGTGATTACGGTTAACCCCTTTTTACCGTCAGCGATTTCCCGGTGGAAGTAGACGACTGAAATCGGTCGGACAATGTGAGCTTTATATAAAATTCTATTTTATTATTAAATAATGCCAATAATAACAACAATGATAATGATAAGAATAAATAATAATAATAATAACAACAACAACAACAACAACAACACAACAATAATAAAATAATAATAATAATAATAATAATAATAATAACAACAACAACAACAACAACAACAATGAGATAATGATAATAATAATGGTAATAATAAAGTCAGATGCGCCTCTTCGCCACAAGGATTTTGAGCCGTTTTTAACGGTTCGAATCTCTGTAGGTGGAGAGGGACTGAAGTTCGTGTCCATTTCACGGCTGAAATTCATGGTCGACGGGACTTTGTTACCGTGATCGTGTACTCCGCTACTGGCGAGAATCCTTCAGCGGAGGGAGGGGGAAGTTAATAAGGGACAAACGTGGATTGTTGTTGTCGTCGTCGTCGTCGTTCAAATGGTCGTTGGTTACTCACTCCCACCGGGAACTGAACCGACGGCGGCTCAACTATCGCCAACCACGGGGGTTAAGCCGGTGCGTTTTTTTTTTTTGTTTTTTTTTTTGAGGGTTTGAATCTGAACGAGGATTATTCCCCCTTCCCTTGTCTCACCTCGAACTCGTCCGTTACCGCGCATGCCGGAAATGACGTCATTCGTCGACGTAGTTTGTTGTTTCTAAAAAAAAGAGGGGGGAGAAGATAATCTGTGAAAAAGAAAACTCGGTGCATCATCCATCCACCCGGTGGGTATTGATAACGCCGCCGTGTAGTCGTTGTGATGTCATTCACATCCATACGTAGTGAGGTGGATTCCAGATAGGTTTTACTGGAGTGGGTAGTACCATTGTCAGGAGGATGATAACTCGATGATAAATAAACAGGTGAGGGGATAATCTGGAAAAATTAAATAAGAAACAAAGGGAATGCAAGCTACTTTGTCAGGGTTCTTCTCCACCAAAATACTTCCTGACTACGGCTAGAACTTTTGCCAAATAATTGTTTCTCCCCCCCCCCACTCCACACCTGCTATTCCTTTGGCGGCGCAGATCAAAGCATTGCCAGTCTTGCTCGCCGGATGCGCTACACGGGTTTAATACGGACTGAGGAAAAAACCGGGGGGGGGGAGAATCCAATTAAGACGCAATCACTCGCCTCCCTCCGTCCAGCTGTGAGAGGGTGTACAGCACTAAGGCGAAACAAACAGACAGACAGACAGACAAAGTAAGTGGGTGGACGGCTTGGAGAGATGGCGTTCAGTCCGGCCCTCCGTCAACTCGTAGTAGGATGGGTTCTGGGTCGAGAACTCCGGCGTACCTGGCTAATAATGCACAACCCGTTCCCATCGGGCAAGACGGGCAGATATGTAAGCGAGTGCCAAAATATTATGTGGATGTTAACAGTATGCGCCTATCGAAATTATATATACACACACACACATATATAATATGTATTGACTTTTCCCCAGGCATAAGTTGTTTTCCATTTTGTTGACGCAAAGGAACGGTTCTTTTGAGGAAGCGATTGAATTCGTATAAACTTGCCATAGTGGTGGCGAATTAGAACATTATAATAAGATATATGTGTGTGTATAAAGGTATAGCGGTTGTGATTAGCGAGTGGTAGGTTAAGAGTTTCGGTCAGTTCGTGTTCGTCACCCGGGGAGCCCAAGTCTTAACCCTCCGTATACCAGATCAGTTTTTTCTCTCCCTTACACTATCCCGACCGAGAAACATCCGTTAGTGTTTGTGTATATTTAGTCAGCATACCTGTGATGCCAAACACCTGTGGGGTGGAGCGGTATAGCGGATTAGTCGACAGAAAGGGTTATTATATCAACGGGGCAGAGAACCGTGTGAGTGTGTGCGCCACAGCCCCCCCCCCAAGGTAAATCTGGGCTCAGTAATACAGATTTGGAGGGCAGCGGGGTGCAGATGGATCCCAGGTGGTAGGAACTTGCTGCCGTAAATTTTCCCGACAGAGATTTCCTTTTTGGTAGCCAGTGCCCGTGCTTTAGCAACGCCGCCACCACCACCCTACTCCCCGTTATATCGCCTCGTTCGCCATTCTATATAACGCCCACAAAAATATCCTACTTACTGATTTTACTCCATCTCTGACGTAAGATGAGAATCGCTCCCAGATTTCTTTCAGTTGTATCCACATGAAACACAACCGCTGACTATTTCCATCTGCACTTTCAAAATTTTAAAAAATTAAGATTTCCAACCAGCCTCCCCCCCCCCAACTTAAACCAGAGAGAAGCTGAAATTAATTCCTAGAACGGAGCTGCTTGTTGACCTTTTTTTCGGAGAGCATTGTTGTCGATAGCCTAGAGCCTCGAGGATTGGAGTGGTGGTGGGTAACTCGTGAACTTGAGAGGTCTCTCTCCTCTCTCCTCATCTCTCTTCTCTCCTCTCTCTCTCCTCTCTCCATCCTCTTTCTCTCCGCCTCTCTCGCTCTCCCTCTTTCTCTCTCTCTCCGTCTCTCTCTCTCTCTCTCTCTCTCTCTCTCTCGCTCCGTCTCTCACTTTCTCCATCTCTCTCTCTCGCTCCTCTCACTTCTCTCTCTCTCACTTTCTCTCCATCTCTCTCTCTCTCACTTTCTCCATCTCTCTTTCTCCACCTCTCTCGCTCTCCCTCTTTCTCTCTTCGCGTCTCCATCTCTTTCTCTCCGTCCTCTCTCACTTTCCTCCATCTCTCCTCTCTCTCTCACTTTCTCCATCTCTTCTCCACTTCTCCATCTCTCTCACTTTCTCCATCTCTCTCTCACTCTTTCTCTCATCTCTCTCACTTTCTCCATCTCTCTCTCACTTTCTCTCATCTCTCTCACTTTCTCATCTCTCTCTTCTCTCTCTCACTTCTCCTCCATCTCTCTCTCTCTCTCTCCGTCTCTCACTTTCTCCATCTCTCTCTCACTTTCTCCATCTCTAGCTCTCACTCTTCTCCATCTCTCTCTCTCTGTCTCCATCTCTCTCTCTCTCTTCTCCATCTCTCTCTCTCAACTTTCTCTTCCGCTCTGTCTCTCTCCATCTCGCTCTCTCGCTCTCTCTCTCCTTTCTCCATCTCTCCTCTCTCGTCTCTCCTCTCATCACTTCTCCATCTCTCTCTTAAAAAAAAAAAATGTGTGAATAACCGCGATATAAAAAGTCGACTAACAAGCTTGATGTTAACAGTATGTGTCTTGTGTATCTTGGAGTTCACTCGGCTTAATTAGTGAAAACTTAATTGTACCTTTTTAATGATGTGCCGTACATGTGTAATCACTTTTCCGGCACCATCAGGCTAGGCGATAGGAGAGAGGGGTGCGTGAGGGTGAGTTCCAGAGACCGCTTATGAATAAAATCACACTGTTATCTGATCACGAATGATGCGCTATTGTTGGTCGAAATCCATGTAGCAAGATAAGTACACCTTTAACTGCGCGTGTAGCTAAACCAGTCGAGGGACTAATATATTCCAGAATGGACATCCCCTTTTCCTGAAATAGAGGGCTGAAGATGACTGGGTTTGCAGCATGTACATCTTTATAATAATATTTACTCTGCTGATCCCGGCCATCGACAGCTTATTGAAGAAGTAACTTTTTTGAATCTAAAGAAAAGTTTCAATTTAAAGATGAACTCTCTGCAGTAACCTATCGGTGGTGGCAGAACTCTCCGGAGATTCGTACACATGTATGAATGATTCAGATCCTTCTCCCAGTCCCCCATCCGGCCTCTGAGAACCGGTTACAACCGGCGAAACGTGGCGCCTCGCGTCAGTTACTGGGGTCCCTCGTAGAGGCCGCCGTTGCCGCACCGAGAAACTACCAGCGACAAGGAGGCGGAATGTCGGTTATCCGATCGGGTAACTGGCGGTTGTAGATCACGAATCGTGGGGTAGGGATGACCGACCCACCACCGCCAGCTTCAGTCTACGGGCTTTGCCAAGAGCTACTTCCTCCTCCCCCGGAGGCAGACTTCGCTAACGGTTCGACTAATGCAAGCCAACTGAATAGCACCCGTTCCGTCGAGGACCGCAGAGCCGCCACCCCTCTCACTCTAGTCAAACCCCACAGCGATGCACTCTGGGAAATTTCCGCTGTACGGCGGAAAAACGATTAGAGGCGCAGTCCGCCGGTTACTGGGTGCAGCGCCTGCTGGCGCGATCTGTTGTTCCTTGGCAATGCCGTTCTCGGGGTGCGCGACCCCTCGTTAAAACGGGGATGGGGCCTTCTCAGTCGGTGATCACAGGATCAATTTAATCCGGGTTGCTGGTCATCGCCGTGGCTTTCGAACTGGTAGAGTCTCGATTGAGCTCCTCCTCTGTAACCCGAACACACGGATGGCGTCATCGGCGGTCCGGCCGGGTTCCCAGCAGAGAGGAAGGGGGACGTCTCGAAATAAACAACCGCTCCCCTGTAACGTGGTCTGTAGTGGGGTCGCGAATGAGCCGGCCGACCTCTTTCCGCGTTGTTTCACGGGAAGAAAACGGTCGGTTGTCGTGAACAAACCGATTCCTCGATGATGTACAGTTGTTTGGACCTAACTGGACCGGGCGGATCGAGGCCATAGCCCGCTGTCCTTCCTCCTTCCTGGTGGTTTCAGTGGGGCTAGGCAGGGGGAAATATCGTCGGAGGTGTGCGGGATGGGGGATCGCGACGGACCGACGTTTTCGGTGGACCCCGACAACATAGAACATGGCCGAGAGAATCTCAAGTGTTTTATTATAACCTAGAACGCGCGCAGTACAAGCTCGGTCTACTTAATTGGCCATTCCACGAACACGAATCAACTTCGCGTAGCTGTAGGTGATCACCATCCGCATCCAGGCCTTCATTTTGTTGCGCGCTGCTACCGAGAGCGGTAGATGCTGGAAGAATACCTGCGCCATTTAGTTGTCGGCTGGTAGTCCCGTGTTGTGAGGGTTAAAGCTAAGTTCGCCTAGCTTTACGTACTGCCAGAGCGGACACCAAGAAAGGAGGATCGGAGCTGCCCGCCGATTGGGTGTGCTGGGGCTACGTCTTTCCTCTGTAACCCTACCTCGTGCCGCCATATTATCGCCTTCTCTTCGCATTTTTCCCGATGTCGTCATGAAAGGTGGTTGAGGGACGTTGTTGCCATGGTGCGGAGAAATAGCGGAGCTACTACTTCTCTCTCTCCCCCCTCTCTTCATCTCTCTCCCCGCCGCTCTCTCTCTCTCTTCATCTCTCTCCATCTCTCTCTCCCCCCCCTCTCTCTCTTCATCTCTTCTCCCCCCTCTCTCCCTCTCTTCATCTCTCTCCCCCCCTCTCTCTCTCTCTCTTCATCTCTCTCTCTCTCCCCCCCTCTCTCCTCTCTCCTCTTCATCTCTCTCCATCTCTCTCCTCTCTCTCTCTCCTCTATCTCACCTCACGATATGAGAACCACGTGCGGTCGTTGATGGATCCCGCGAGACTACAATACGTATAAAAGCCTCGCCATAAAAAAATATCAAACACATGCGACTGCTGCCGAGCGGAAATTACTCCGCTTAACGCTCAACGGCCCGGCTCTTTCTTTTTACCTCCCCTCAAACGAGAAATTGTTTAGCTGTTCCAAGAACTATACCGCCCCCCTCCCGAGACATGATATAGCCTGACCATTACATATTACGTAACCCCCCCCCCACACACACACACGCAACGAAGAGTTGCGACAGGTTTCTGTCGTTAAGCCCACATGGCACCCGACTGTCAGCGTCGTCTTCATGTCTTTAAAGATGCCAGTATCGTAGTACGGACTCTTATTCCTGGCCTGGTCTTTAGAATGCGGTTATTATTCTAATAAACCACGAGTATGGGCCGAGACTTTCAGAGTAGAGAATTGATCCGTCTGCCTCGTGTAGCTGTGTCAGACCGCAGAAGAAGTAAAAAAAAAGAACACGAAGGCAGACATTCCCATCAATACAGTTCTGTCACGGGACCGCCCGTGAGATATCCATACTTCCATGTGTTCATACGATACGCCTACGCACTGTTTTGTTGTCAGCATTAATCTTGTGCTTATATTAAATTGTATTCGGTTAACTTTCTACACGGATGCATGGTAGCTGCCATGCGCGGAAAGTCGCTAACCAGAGCCTTTCAGCTTGGAGTAGATGTTTGATGTCCGCAGAGGATCTGGTCGAGGCTTTCATGTGTTCACTTGCATACGAAAGTCAAAACCATCTCCTCCTCCATCGTTCTTAATCAAAATTTGTTGCCTCTCTTTGTTGCTGCCACTTTCCGCTTCCGTCTGTACCTTCGCACTGTGTCGGGCGCACTTTACCCGGCGGTGAGCTCTCGTCTGTTTGTGGTCATATTTACAATGGACATTCATCCGAAATGTTCAGGCTTTTGTTTGTGTTTTTCTTCTTCGGAATTTATTGCCTTTTGTTGCCTCCTCCGCGTCTATGGCTTTGTTCTCTACAGTTTGTCTCACACATGTAAGTAAATGCACACAGGGGCGTGTCCCGAAACCAGAGTGAGATCTCGGTTTTAATTATATCTGTGCACGCGATTTAATAAGTCGATCCCTTCCTTTAAATACCATTCTCTCTCTCTCTCACCCCCCTCCAGAGCTCTCTCTCACCCCCCTCAATCTCTCTCTGTCACCCTCTCCATCTCCTCTCTCACCAAGCTCCCATCTCTCTCTCACACCCCTCCATCTCTCCTCTCCCCTCTCCAGCTTCTCTCTCTCATCCACCCCTCTCCATCTCTCTCTCTTCTCACCCCTCTCCATCTCTCTCTCACCCCTCCATCTCTCTCTCACCCCCTCTCCATCTCTCTCACCCCCTCCATCCTCTCTTCTCTCTCACCCCCTCCATCTCTCTCTCTCTCTCTCACCCCTCTCATCTCTCTCTCTCTCACCCCCTCCATCTCTCTCTCTCTCTCTCACCCCTCTCCATTCTCTCTCTCTCTCTCACCCCCTCCATCTCTCTCTCACCTCTCTCTCACCCTCTCCATCTCTCTCACCCCCCTCCATCTCTCTCTCTCCTCTCTCTCTCACCCCCTCATCTCTCTTCTCTCTCTGACCCCCTCCATCTCTCTCTCTCTCTCACCCCTCTCCATCTCTCTCTCTCCACTCCCTCCATCTCTCTCTCTGCAGGAACACACATTCTGAATAATTTCTCTGTCTAAACTGGACATTCCTCGAAATACGCTGGGTAGATCTGTCACGTGTAGGGTTTCTTATAATCAAAACACCGCTAAATTTCCTACCCAAGAAGGAATCCAAGAAAAGTAAAAAAATGGGGGGGGGGCAGAGAAAAATTTATGGGTTTTTTTCCGCAAATTGGACGTAGCTAAGCTACTCCACTAGTTTCGGGTTCTCAACACGCGCGCGCAGTTTAGGTCCCGGCAGAAATGCGAAGAATTGGCTCTAAAACTACTCGGTCGGCGAGATTGACTGGGGAAAACGGCCGGCTGCTCGTGTATGAAATTATTACCTCGTAGGCAGCCAAGGGAGAGTGGATAGCTTTCAGCGATTCCACGACCAGGCTTTGGAGAAAGACCTGTTTTGTTCGTTTATTCGTCCTTGTTTGTTTTTTTTACGGATAACAAATGGTGTTGCCTCTCGCCCGTCCGCCCGAATGTTAATTAGTTTGGGCGCAACTCCTGGACCGTTTTGCGAAACGCTGGTTCGCGGAGACCATTGATAAAGGTGGAATTCCTTTTATTTAATCATCGTATTTCCGCGGGAAAAAACAAGAGAGAGAGAGAGAGAGGAGAGAGATGACATCAGTACAGAGAGAGATGGAGATGGGGAGAGTGAGAGAGGAGGAGGAGAGGTGAGAGAGAGATGACATCAGTACAGAGAGAGTGAGAGAGATGGAGAGGGGTGAGAGAGGAGATGGCAGAGAGAGAGATGAGAGAGAGAGAGAGAGAGAGAGAGAGAGAGAGAGGAGAGATAGAGAGAGAGAGATGGAGAGATGGAGAGAGAGGGGGGCGGGGCTTAAAATCAATTAAGTATGACTATAGTTGTAAGGCGACAAGAGGAAACATCCACACAGACATCGGGAAACGGATTTATGAATATTGTTCTTTTTTAATTTAAAGGAAACGAGCGTGACCTGATGGAAAACGTTAAGGTTAACCCTGACCCCAACGCCGCCCCCCACAATCGCAAGCCTTCTTAGGGGAAGGGGGTTCTGAGCGCCAGTTCTGAAAGTAAATTAACGTGCACAGTACACGGAGTCCACATAGAAAGACGGTAGCTGTCGCTTCGTTGCCTTAACAACTCTGTGACGTGACTTGACGCGCAGTCCGTCATCCTCGTGACGTGGTTCGGTGGCACCAGGTAACCGGTGGCCGGGCAGGTGAAGGTTTCCATGCGAACCTAATGTCAGCGGCTTTTATTACACGAAAATATATAGAATAATAATTACAGAGACACATACTACGAGGATGCTTATTCCGAAAACATGTCCTCTCGACACGGCACCACAAAGGTATTCTACCAGCGAAGCGATTCGTAAAGGATTAGATATGTAAATATATAGTATTTTTGAAAAAAACAATCACGGACAAGGGTTTGTTGGTTTATTCCGTATACCAAAGGGCTTTTCGGTACATCAAAGGGCCTCTGTTTGCCTAGATAAGCCGAGCCTTTTCTTTAAAGGTCTTTGTAGGCGGGGAGCAGGGAGAGAGACAGCTCACCGACAGCGCCTGGGGGTGGTGGGTGGACGTCTTGATGTCGTGTATTCGCCCCGACGTAGACTGATCAGCCAACACGATCACTGTGATTAAGGAAGAACGCTGCTGAGAGAACAATTAACTGTTACCGAGGGTGGCTGCTGGCCGACTATGCGCGGGTTCGATCCTCCAGAAATCTGGCGGCCAACGAATCAAACATTCGGAATCTTATCACAAAAGCCCGATCCTTGGAGATCGTGGAGGCGTCAGTCTCTGGCCGCACAGTCATGAGCACCAGTCACAGCCCGATCCTTAGAGATCGTGGAGGCGTCAGTCTCTGGCCGCACAGTCATGAGCACCAGTCACAGCCCGATCCTTGGAGATCGTGGAGGCGTCAGTCTCTGGCCGCACAGTCAGCCTGGCAGTGCTTCGGTCTCTACAAGCATAGGCTTAGGTCAGTCGACTGGGTAATTCAGAAGACTCGAACTAAATTTCCGGACCTTTTCATTCCAATAGCCTTGTCCCCATCGTTCCATATATTTATCTTTCGGATCGAAACCAGGTGCTCTGAGCCAGCCGCTTTAGAACCGGATTTTCTGATCTGTTAAGTACCGCTTGATAGTGGCAGTCTTCAGGATTACGCTTCTGGTATATTGGTCAAAATATCTCAGGGAGACAAATCAATTTATTATTCTTTGGATATGATGAATGGGGGTCTGCCTTTTCGGTAGCCTTGTACCAAATAATGAACTCTCCCGGCTTTTGATCATCTGTTTGGTACACTTCAGATAGAATACGAACGGTACTTCACCTCCCTGGCCTACACCTCAGGAGTCCATTGGAGATGGTTGTTGGCGAACTGAAGTCGGGGCTCTTCTATTCTTGATGAAAACAGAAAGTTTATTCCTGGCAACACCCATCAGCCCGAGATCACGCTGTTGGGTTCTCGCGGAGATCGGTGGGTTTTCCAAAAACCGACGTCTTGTCCAGGTCCATTTCGGGCAGACGCTTGACTTTCCGATCGGTCCGACCATCTCAGCCCTTTCCAGGGTCTGCCACCTCTATGGGGTTGGATGTAGCCACTTGTTTGCTCGTACAGCTTTTCCAGGCCAGATAAGGAGCCATCTTCCCGCACCCTAATCCGCTTGGCAATCCTGGGATACGATTTCACATATGTTATGGACCCAGTTTATGTTCGCCGTGACGTCGGTCTTAAACTTTTCACCGCCAGGGGGCTCGCTGCGCACGACTTTGAAGTGATATGGTTGGAAGTAAATCATCTTGTGGGTAGGGGGATGGGGTGGCTCAATAGGCTCCGACCTTTGTTACCTTTGATGGGACATCTCGGAGTCACCCCCCCTTCCTCCACACAAACACACAAAGCGAAAAGATGTCTTGATTTCTTCGGTCGGCTGCGGTTTCCTTAAGATGAGTCCTGAGAGGTCACCCCCACTTCCACTTCCGCAAAGTTTAGAAACCTCAGAGCGGAATTCGCGAAATCAGACGAATGGCGATTATGTAACCCTAACCCTGCCGGCGGATAAGTAGGCACAGGGAATGGCAAACAACCGAAACGGTTTACTGGGAGCGCCCGGCGAAAACCTGATATTTTGACGCGCCGCGCCCCCTATAGGGTTCATGTAACAAGTGGTGTTACACGTCACACTTTTAAACATCTGCCTTCTGTCTTAAGCAACCCCGTTACCCCCACCCCACCCCACCTCCGGTCGCCGACTGATCCTTAGTCCGCCCGCACTCCCAGGAGTGAATCTAATGTAACCGCACCGACATCAAAGAAAAGCAATTTGGAAACCGGCAGTGGAACGAACCATGTGCATGGGAAATCCACCGTCATTGTTTCCGCATGAAATAAAAGTGACTATGTTGCGAAGTGGGCGGGCCTAACGTGATAAGGGGCTGGTGGCACTTTTCTGTTTCCCTGTTTAGCCAGTGATGCTGACCGGTAACCACGCGGAAATCTTCAAGCCTCCTTCACTCAGCGGTATTAGCGCACCCTACCGGCGAATCGCACACATTAATTCGACAATCGGCGAGCCAGATCAAAAGTTTGGTCGACGTAGTGCGGAGATGTCAGATCTGTAAGTCTGGATTGGGAATACGGCGCAATCTCCGTCAGTCGACGATATAGCCCCCCCCCGCGCGCAGTGTGCATTTAAATAAAACTCCCAACTTTTCCCCTTTTTTATCGCCTCCCCCCATCTAAAAAACAAAACAAAAAACACAAAAACAAAACAACTTTTGAAATTGTATCTGGAAAGCTAACCGATGTTTTCGAGTGACCAGCACGAGACGGAGATACCCCACAGAATTAGCGGGCTTGGAAAGGAGAGAGAGAGAGAGAGAAAAACCATTACAGAGAGAGATGACGTCAGTCCACAGAGAGAGAGAGAGATTACGCCATTACAGAGAGAGATGACGTCAGTCCACAGAGAGAGGGAGAGGGAGATGACGTCAGAATCGTGTTTGATTCCGTAATCCGGTATTGCCCGGTGCCCAAGTAACAGGTTTGGGGCTAGAGGAGGTGTCCCGCAGTGAATGAAGCCTGCTGGGTAAATCGACCGGAGTTCGAAAGACGAGTAGTGGTGGTGACAGTAGCCGATCCCACCCGACTCCAGCCCCCCCCTCTCCGTAAGCACAGTACGGTTCTTGTCCGACTGTTACCAGAGACGGCTGAACCAGGCCCTGCGGGATTATCCCAGATATTTCGCCCTAGCCCCTGGGCACTTAATGTCGATCCGCACCACCAACTTCACGGAAACATACAGGATCTTCAAACGGCTGCTGCGTTTATCCGGGGTTTTTAGTCAGCGATGGTTCGAAGAAAATGGTAGCTCTGGCGGGTTCCGGTCTTCGCTGCTGTTGTTAATGGAAATCGCCGCGAGAGGACGCTCTTTGCCATTTTGTTATCAGCTGACTGCGTGTTTTATTTTTTTTTCTTCTTTCCTACTGGCCATGGATGAGTGCGTCCTGACTGCGTTTGTAGCCCTAGTTCTCGGTCGCGTCTACCAGAATTAGTTATTGTGTTAAAACAAACAAACAAACGGTATTTATTCAATTGGTCTTCCTTTGAAGAACTGGTTTCACAGTGTCTCAGAACTCCCGGACAAACGACGCAATTGTCACGTGCGCACCGGAGATGCAGGGTATCGCTGACCGAACAACGCGCCACCTGACGATACTCTTAAGAAAGAAAAACAGACGGAACTTTTCGCCAGTGGCGGCGGCTTTCACCGGGCTGTTTGTTTGTTTTTCGAACATTATCCCAGCCGCGTAACTCGTCGATGAAGCCGCCGCCGACGTGAGGATTGTCTATCTACCTGCCGCTGCACGACGCAGTTAGGTATGGTTTTCTTAATATTGGCGTGGAATGGGAAACGACAAATGGCGCACCGGAGGACGTGGACCGGAGATTCTGACGGCCCTGGCAGGAATAATGACGTCAAGTTTTCTGCCAGCTACCGGTGGATGGATCTTAGGCGCGCCGTTAGACATTCGAGACAGTCGTTGTTTAACCCCTTCCACACACACAAACACACACCTGCTCATTAGCTACGTACGCAGAGTTAGCAAGTTACAAGAGATGCTAAGCATTATGTATTTTTGGAAAGTTAAGACAGCTCGCCGTAACTACCGCGCCCCAGACCTCTCTCCCTTCTCCACGTTTCTTTTCATCCGTTTGCTGCCGCAGCCGCACCCTAATCACGACACCGCGGCTCTGATAACAAACCAGGAGTTAGTTTACAGAAGGAAAGCCGACCCGGCCAACCACGGACCAGCTCCGCGTCGCGCCGATCTCCTCTCCTGTCCACGTGTTTGGTGGGCTTTGAAAACCCCAACAACATTTATCCCCCCCTTTTATTTTAGACGCGAACGGGGGGGGGGTTTATCTGTTAGCGAATTGTTTTTTTTTTATTTTTAAATTTTCGCTAAGTTCCCCTCTCGTTGCTGCATAATTAACTGCATCTCGCCAGCGTTCTCGCGAATACGTGGGGTCCGGATGTTCCCGAGGATGGTCGATCTCGGCTTCATCTAATTTCAGAACGAGTCGGTGTAAAATACCCTCTGATTCTGCAAGCGGTCGGCCATACCCGCCAACAGAGGTCAGTAGTGTCCAAAAGTGGTAAAGGGAGATAATCCAGTATCGTTTCTCAGATATTTATTTTAGAAAGCTGCGACCTAAGCTAGAATATATATATATTATTTTTTTTTTAAAAAGTAGTGTATTAATTGTCAGTTTTCTTTAAGATTGCTCAGCACGCGTATTCCCCGAAAATTTTTACATGAAATATCCGTTGAGATGTCCCCGCCCAAATATCTCGTAATTCGATCATTTGATATATTCTCGACTTTCTTCCCTTTTCATGATGACATTTCCAACTTAAATAAATGCACTCTGTCTGTCGTTCCTCGCCTCAGTGTCAAATTATTTTATCTTTAAAACAAGTCGCTCCGTATTGTCAAATATAATATAATATCCCCCTTTTTACTCCCTTTTCTCACTCCACATGTAAAACGGTATAAAATCTGATAAAGCGTAAATTTTTTTTTTTTTATTTATTAATGGCTTCAGCGACGGATGAGAGCGTTTTTTTTTTTTTTTTTTTTTTTTATCTTGAACGCAAGCGACATCGGTTAGATCCGTCAGCCGCGTGTCTGAGACGCCGGTCTGTCAGCGCTGCGTGAACGGCCGATAACAGGCGAGCCCGGTCGGCTTCCCGCTCGAACATTATTACCCAACGACAGAAAACTGTCCATGGCGGACGGGGGTCATCTGTTATTCTCTGATGGGGACTTACCGCGATGACGCCACGATCTCGTCGGACGGGAGGAGAGGTCGTGACGTCATCGCGGGGAATACGCACCTCTCCCCCTCTCCCACCCCCCCCCCTGGTGCTATCTCGGGGTCGGGTGTTTGGCTGATTAATAGACTTTATCCCAGCTTTTCCTGCACACACACACACACACACACACACACACACACACACACCCCCCCCAATCGCTGTTAAATTCCAAGTCTCCTTGTTGTTGATAGTTCACTTAATCGACCACTAAGACAACTAATCGCTATTTGACTACTTAATATAAACTGGTTCGCACATTAGCCACCAGGCGGCGGGGCCGCTTACAACGCAGACAACCCAAGAAGACGAAGACACATTTTAGTACTGTATCGATCTCCATTATTATTATATTATTATTATTATTATTATTATTATTATTATTATTATTATTATTATTATAGTTATACTGGTCACAGTAAAAGTTTAATTGACCTTCAGCCCAGGTGCTAACGCATTTCTTTGTTTTTATTTAATGTTTAATTGCGCCACGACCAGTGAGTACTTATGCTTAATTGACGTCTTTAGATTAATGCGCCTTACATCCAGAACCACTACAGAGGAACTAACTGCAGTTCTGGGCCCAAATAGTCCTGATACGAGACCCCCGCTGATAACGTACGGGAGCATAACGAACAACCAAGACCAACTGGCATTTGTAGTCGAAGGAATACTTGGAATCTCTGCGGGGGTCTGCACCAGTATGGATTCCACACCTAGACACCTCCACGCGATGCAAGGAAGCTGCTCCCATCAAATACGGAAGCTGAATTATTGTGGCCACGCAGAATTAACGCACATGCGTGAAACCTGTGGCGGTTTAATTATTATGGTAGGGATCTACGATAAGTTTCTATTTTTTTTTTTTTTTTTTAGGGTGACCGACGTCGGCATAAATCGGGCGCTTTTGCGTGTCGGCAGTTGTTTTTCCGGAACAGATAATATCACTGGAGCCGGCTTAGCCCCACCCCCATCACCGTCGTCTTTGCTTGTATTGTGTCTCTCTCGTCGACGTTATCTTCCAGTGCCCTCTGTTTTCTTGATCTTGTTGTCACGGGGATGTTTTTAGTAGTTGTGTGGAAACACCTGGCTCGCAAAGTCCCGATTTAAACGCAAATTATCGCGTCATCAGCCTGTGCCGGGGACGGTGACAGGGAAGCCTTTCGGCACCCCCCCGTTTTTTGTTTTTTTTTTTTATAATTTATTTTAACGACCTTAACATGTGGCCTCGTGTTGATGATTGGCTTTGCTTTATGCGGAACGAAGTCGTTCAGCTCTTAAATAGCCGCTCTTGGCGAAGCTCTTTGACTGTTCCGTCTACATCTTGTCTCTTTCAGATGCGGCCGGACGGGTGCCTCTACAAAGACCCGAGATCCATGCACGTTCGGCGATAGGCAAACAGACCCGAGAGATGACGGTTTGCCCTTTTCTGATATAAAACAAAACTCGAGAGAGAGAGAGAGAGGAATGTCATGCGCGCGAAGTGCGCGGACAATGGACAGGCCGGCCTCTGCGAATAATATACGTACATACTAAGCGAGTGACTGACTGACCGCCCGCCCTATTTGTGGCGGCGCTAACCGAACTGAAATCCCTCCACAGACGGGACTGGAGATGTCTGGTCGGGCGAGAAGTTAACACGGAGCGACAGCTGCTAGAAGCGAACACCCCCCCTTTTTTTAAAAAAAAAATTCTCCTCCTCCCTTCTCTGTTTTAGCCGAACAGTTTTGCTATTTTGATGATTCTTCGAACCCCACTGGATACAAGTCGCTGGCTGCCATATCCCGCGGAGTAAAGAAAGAAGGAAAAAAAAAGGGGTCCCGGAACTGATACTTTAAGACTTTCTTTCTTCTTCTTTTTTTTCCCCTTTTTTTTTTTTAAAAGAACATTTTAGAGGTGTTTAATGTGGAATGTCTGCTACGTGTACATGTCCTTTTTACATTCATCTTAACCTATGGTTTGACTTTTAATTTTCGGTTTTGTCCCTTTTGGGCGAGTATCCAAGGCGACACTTGAAGCGAGGGGCTTTTTTTTCCTTCTTCTTCCTTAAATGTGAAGCTAACAATTCGTTGGTGCTAATCTATGCAACATTTTTGTCTCTTACTCTGGGAGCAGGAACTGTGAATGAGCTGCCAAGAGCGAAATGGATAAGGATCGCGTACGACTCATCTGTGGCACATGGCGAACATTATTTTGATTTAGAAAAAGAAAAAGCGTAGCTCTCAATTAATTAATTAATTAATTAGTTTTTTTTTCTCTCTCCTCCCTCCCCCCCACCACCCCACCCCACCCCACCTCTCTTTCTCCAGTTTTAATTAATGAGTTGAAGAATCCATCATTGCACTTGGTACTTTGCTGAGTAGCGACCACCAGTACCTTACGGGGATACGACCTGACGTCATTTCCGCGACCCGGAAGGGCGGCAACCAGCTGACCGCTGTCAGGATTCTGGTTGATTACTCGCTATCCCCCCACCATCAGTTATGCTATTACTCCACACTTCCGGTTGGTCATAACTTCAACAACAACAACAACAAGAAAAAAAGGGGGAGAATTGACCCAGTTTTATCCCCCCTAACCCCGACAAAATTAATTACAAGCATTTAGAATTTCTGTTTTTTTTTTTGTTTTTGTTGTTTTGAATTTAAACCAAGCATCGTACTTCAGTCAGGTGAGGCGATGGAAGCCAGCAAAGGTATTTTAAAGAGTTAATGCAAAATATAACAAGGAATAAGGACGTAGATTACTATTCCACACTGTGGTTAAGGGACACTTGCAAGGAGATTTTTATACAGTGTGTGTGAATTAATTTTCTTTTGTTTGTTTGTTTTGAATAAAAGTTTAGGGCTTTTTGTTGTTCTTTAAAGCCGGGGAGGGCGGAGAAGCTGTGGCGGAAACTAGTGGACGAATCCAGTTGCTGAAATTTTAGATTTGGCGAAGAATGGGGAAATCCGTGTCTTTTTTTTCAACACTTACACGCAGAGCCCCTGGCGGCGACCGTATTAAGTAGAGATGAGCGCGCCTGCCGAAGAAGCGTCTTCAAGCGGGGAAGGGGAGGTAATTAACCCCCCTCTCTCTAAGCTGGAGTTGGTGTACGAGGAGCCGATCTGATCGTTCTACTACGAAACCTGCCTCGTACGGCTGGTGCCGAGCAGAAACGGGGACCGACCGACCACCTGTCCTGGCCAGGTAGATATTTCCCGCCACGTCCTCTTAATGGCTTTAAAATAATTCTTACCTGCCGACAGAATGGTTGTTGTTGTTCTTCTTGTTGTAGGCTGGTAAATTCTAAACCCCCTCTTGTGCTGACAGCACAAGAAAAAACGAAACAAATGTAACAGGGATTTTTTTTTGGTGTGTGTGTGTGTGTGTCTGTCTGCTTTTTAGACTGTTTTCCGGATACTATGGTTTCAGGTAATTAGTTTCTACGTATATTTCTTTTAGTTTTAATTGCGGATGTTCTTTGGTAACCCGTCGGCTTTGTTCAGACCTGCCACCACACCGACCCCGGTCGGGGCCGCACTAACGTCACTGCAACTCGTCTCTACCCCTAGAATCTCTTAGAAGCAGAAAGTGCCCCTTACACACACACACACACTTAGCTATGGAAACTGGAAGAAATGGAATGGAACATTCGTAACTAACTCAGCCCCAGCAGTCGGCCTTGTGAAGCCCAGATTGACATATACTGTACTGTTGCAGAAAATATCAATAGTTGTACAAAATGGTTGCTAAGATTTCAGAGTGTAATAAAATTCTTTTCTTTTTGAAAAAAACAAAAAAAAAACCTTATTTGTTTTTGTTTTTTTTTTTTTTAATGTGTCTCGCGCTAGAGCGCTTTCTTGGATAGATTCCTGGCAATCTTCGGGCCGGTCAGTCATCGATAAATATGTGGGTGGTTTTAATTAGAGGCACAGCCGGCATATAGTCAACCGTCGTGACTGGCAATACAACAGGAAGTAAATCATTTCAACAGTAAGAATTATATATTCCTGAGAGGGAGATAACTCGGTAAATCGGAACTCTCTTTTTTTTTTTGGTGTTACGAAGGCGTCTTTCATAATTTTACGCTGGAATTCTCTCTTAGTTTCAATAGTTTTATTATAACACCGCGAGGGAAGGAACGACGATCTTACGCGAGCTGTGGGTAGGAAGATAATGTAATTAATATAAGCGATCCGATTGGGGGTGTTTCCGGTTCCGGCGTGCCAAGTAGCTAAAAGACGCCGCAAGCAGGGTTTGTCTACCGAGCCGTGCAGTTAGGGTACCTGCGTGCTAAGAGGGTGGATGGAGAACCAACCGAAACACACGGGTGGAAAGAGCAGCTTTGAAGACAGTAGGGCGGTTGCTCTATGAAGGGAGGATACGTAGATGGCTGCCGTGATTGAGTAACGCGAGGATGGACAAGGTCTGTCGTTATGTTCAGGGCTGCCGTAGGGCGAGACTGTTCCGCTGACAGGCGCCGACACTTGACCCCGTGCGGCGGATATGATCCCGTCGTAACAGCTTGCGAACAGGAATCTATTATCTAACCAATTACACGGCTCTGAAAGGCAATGTTATCCAACCCCCACGCCGGCAGGATCTCCGCGTTAACTATTTGTAACAGTTCAGGATTTAGATAAGGGCATTAGTAACTAGGGGAGGGGACAGGAGACCCAGTTTCCCCCCCCCTTTTTACTACGTCTGACCAGTCGTCGACCGTGGCGGCGGAAAGTTTCGCGACGTCGAGTTAACCCTCTTCCCGCCGTCATCGCCAGTCTTGCCGACAAGCGGTTAAAGTGGTTTGCCGCTTGCCACCCCAAACAGATGGCTCTACTGAAGCCCCTTGTTTTTAGATGTGTGCCGTGGGGAGAGAGGGCGGAGAACTTGTAGTCAAACCCTCATTCTTCAAAGAAACGCATGGTGGACCCCCCCGCTTTCGTTCTCCGACAGGGCACCTGTAAGTTCATATTTTCCCAGCCTAACTCTAATACGGTGCAGTTGAAAAGCTACGTGCGTTTCTGACCCTCTTCTCCTCCCCCCTTTTTTTATATCATAGTGCAAGCGAATGATCCCAAAATATCGCTTCGCGCGCGGTGTGAGAAACGCAAAAACAAAAATACCGCCCAGAAAATTGGTTCCCACAGGTCACAGAGCAAACACAATGGTGTCTTGCATGTAATTACACTTTAAAGAATGATAATGGTTTAACCAGCCCCCCGACGCAATATCTCAGGGACCCTGTTTTCAATTTGTCAATGGATTTTTTGATTAATGTTTGCAAGAACCGGAAATCCCATCTGTTATCGGTGTTGACGCGAAACACTTTTCCTTGCACCGGCGACAGATCAAAGGGTTAATAGCAGATTTGTATTTCCGCCCAATATCAAGCGCGCAGTAAATAAGATCTAAGTTGCTTCCGCCGCCCCCCCCCGACTTTTTAAGTCGTTTGAAGCAACGAACCAGGCAATGTCACTTTTTCCGCTAGCTTTACATACTTCTAGGGGGCTACCTTTATTTTTAAAGGAAGCGTAGTTAACCAACGAGTGTGCACTTTAAAGATGAGAGCCCACAGTTATCGGTACGGCAAATAATGGCGAGCTTTCGATATACGGGAAAGAGAGACTGGCCCCCCCAAAAAAACACTAGAGCTCATCATTCTCTCTCGTGACTGAGAGTAGGGCTCGCCAGAACCTCGGTGCCAGCGCTGGTTCGGTTGGGGATCGGTCAGTTTAGCCTGGTCGCTGGACGCCACCACCGATATAAGGGCTCGACTCCGAATCGATCGTTTTCAAGGGCGAGTTTAAGTTTGCAGGCACCTGAATAACTGAAACAGACTCGTCGTGTTGGGTAGTCTTTCTTTTCTCCTGCTTTTTATAATAATAATATAATAATAATAATAATAATAATAATAATAATAATAATAATAATAATAATAATAATCTCTTTGCGTGGGATGAAACAATTTTAAATTATGTTTTTTTTCTCTCCTGTTTAGTTTTTTGCTCGTATTTTTTTTTTTTTTCCCGTTTACTAGTCTTTACAAGGGAGACTACCCTGACGAGGAAGCGTAGTGCGGCCGCTATCCGCCAGAGAGCGTTACCGAGGGCCCGGCGGTGCCGACTTTGGCAGGAGTTCCAGTTTGAAAGGTCAACTGTTTGTTAACGAGCGACAAGGCATTTATTGGAACCATATGAAGGAATTCGCGAGAGAAAAGTCTCTGTAACGATGTAAAATTGATTTTCTAAAGTCATTTCGTTGAAACAGTATCCTCAGTCAAAGAGCAGGAATAGTAATAACTTCAGAAAGAGCGTAACCCTTGCTGGAGAGTAGCTTTCACTAAATATGCCATTGGCACTTAGTCGTAGCTATTGCTGCACCGGGCGCGCTGAGCGGAAGCAAGAAGAACAACACTAACGCCGCCTGCAGGGATAGTGAGTTCTCTCCCGTGCAACACTTAGAGAACCGTGAATGGCCCAACTACAGTACATCTGATGTCATCTCTAACAGCGTCTCTTTCACCTGCACTGTGAGGCGGCGAGGTTCTTAGTTGACTCCAGCGTGAAAAGAATTTACTAGAATTCATCTGGTTAATAAAGGTGAAGAGAAAAACGGGAGCACCAGCCGGACACGCTGCCAGTCGGGGATGGAGCAGGAATCCAGATTTCCCCTAGCCACCAGTACCCCTCTTAAATCCGCTGTCTCAGGGCTGCCGAAAACATTTGTCGGATATTTAAACCAGGCAGTGCTTGTTTCCTCCTATGATGGCGCTTTCTTCTGTATCATCGTGCACCTTAATAATAAAAAAAATGTATTTTAAAAAAGATCTTTAATAATAATAATAATAATAATAATAATATAATAATAATAATAATAATAATAGTTTTTTTCTGGTTTAGGAAAACAGATTTGAATAGAAGTATGGCAGTGTTTATGATATAGTTCACCCTAACGAGGGAGCAGGTGGGAAACCAATTAGAGAATCACGTGTTTGCGCGTGTACCAGCCAAATTCCGGTTCGTGACGACAACTAGATCTGCTGGAAGAGAACGACGGGTTGCGGTTTGGCCGAAATTTGAACTTTGTCCGTTAAGCGCTTTAGAAAGTTTACGGTAAGGTTTCCACGTCAGGAGTTCGACGATGGTTGGTGGGGGCGGACTGGAAAACTTCGTCTCCTCGGCTCGCTCGCTGATGGGAAGAAGAAAGTCCCGAGAAAGCTAAGAATCGCCTCTCTCACACCTCTTCCTCCACATCGTAGAGAGACTATCTCTCTCTCTCTCTCTCTCCGATAATCTATCTCTCTTCTCTCGCCAACCCCTCTCCATGACTCTCTCTCGCTCTAGAGCACCCTCTCCCTCTCTCTCACCCCTCTCCATCTTCTCTCTCTCTCTCTCTCTCTCTCTCTCTCTCTCTCTCTCTCTCTCTCTCTCTTCTCTCCATCTCTCCTCTCCCCTCTTCCTCTCCTCTCTCTCTCTCTCTCTCTCAGTACGTTCTTCTGCTCCTGTTTCGAGTTCTAGACGCTTTACTAACGTGGGGGATGGGAGAGTTCTTTTGGAATCTAAGCATTGTATATGAGAGCACACGTATAAACATCCCGGCAAGAAGCGGAGGTTGGGGAGGTGGTGGTGGAGCGTCCGTTGGCATTAAAAGTTATATAATCCACGAAAGAAAAACTCGAGCAGGGGGGGGGTCGCTCCGCGTCTTCACTGTTTTCGAATGCTACGAGTTTAGATCTCCTCTCGTCTCCGCGATGAGGTGAAATCGTCTCCGAGCTGCTGGAAGTTCTAATTCCTGCAAACAGAAATTATTATTATTTTTATTTATTTATTATTTTTTTTTTAAAGAGACAAACTTAAGTCAGATATTTAGAAAAAAATAAATCGAAAATCGGCTTGAAGTCGGGGAGGTAGGAAAGCGGAGATGCAGTTCTGATTTCTACGGATTCTTGGAGAGCTGATCGGGGAACGGCTTCGACTCGCGCACCTGCCGCCAGCAGACAGGTAGGCCGCGGTTTATTTTCAGCCGTTCAAAGGTTCGGGCTAACTGATACCTGCTGGTCAAAGACACCTGTGATTTGTATCGGCTAATAAAGAAGAGCAGTGCTGTGAGACACGAAAGTTCCTTTAAGACGAACGCCATCGATCAGGGTTCAGCTCTTTGCGTGGATGCGTCGTAATCGGCCAAACTCGAGGACGGGAATCGCCTGAGATTGAAATCAGCAGGAACTAGACTTGGCAGGATCCATGGAATTTGTTTCGAAATTAACCCTCTGCTGTGCGTGTATTTAATTTGATTATAGAAGAGAATATCAGACTTAAATAAGACGAGAAGTATTTATGGCAGCTACTACAATATTAGTCCATTATCAGGATGGACAGTTAGAAATATACAATCTTTTAATTTGCTACCCAGGATTCCGTTTGCCAATCAAAGCGATAATAATAATAATAATAATAATAATAATAATAATAATTAATAATAATAATAATAATAATAATAAAATAATAATAATTAGCGTAAGGTGCGCGACGGTTACCGCCAGTTCCGGCTGGATATGGTCAGGTGTGTTTCACGACCGTCTGCATAGTACGTCCATTAAAGATGGTCAGCGACCACCCACAGGGCTATTGAAACACACGAATTCTTATCCATTATATTTGTTTGCTTGGCCGGTCTGATCTTTCTCCCACGTCGACTTCAGCTCGGACTAAGACCGAACCAAATTTCACAGCGCAGGTTCCAGAATCGGGTTCTCGCCCCCACGGAGCGCAACCCAAACCATGATGCTGCCAGTTTCAAGAGATGTACGTCGTCTTCCGCGCGCCTAAGAAGGAACTCATCTCGAAGGATAGACAAGCTTATCCGGGCACTTACGGACGTATTTTAGTGAGCTTATTGTTCGGAAACGAACGGCACACACTGCAATCGATTTGTTTTCGTTTGTTTTGTTTTATTTTTTAAATTAATGGATGTTTTAATAAGCATATTACCTAGGCATCCATACGATGCATAAATATTCAGGAAGAAGTGGGCAATCGTTTAGAAATGCGTCGAACACGTTTAGAACAGTGGCCCGACCTGACTTGTTCGCTGTAACCGATTTCGGCGAGTTATCCAGTTACTCGATAGAGGGCGATATGAAAGAAACCGATCGTCTCCGAACTTTCGCTAGTGAAACCAGTTTCATTTCGCCGACTTTCCTAACTACTGCGAAAACTTCCTTCATCTCAAAGAAAAAAAGACTTGGCAGCCGAGAGTTCTTCATTTAATGCTTACTCCGTCGTCGGGCGGAGCTGACGGGTTCACAGAGAGAGAGGAGAGAGAGAGGAGAGAGAGAGGAGAGAGAGAGAGAGGAGAGAGAGAGAGAGATCGAGCGGGGAGAGAGAGAGATGAGAAGAGGGAGCTGGAGAGAGAGCGGAAGAGGGAGGGAGAAGGAGGAGAGGAGGAGAGAGAGAGGAGAGAGGAGAGAGAGATGACATCAAAGAGAGATA
>JACATO010001183.1:0-22866 GCA_018389105.1 Nautilus pompilius | reverse complement strand
ACTTCAGACTACTGTGAGCTCAGCTCAGCTCAGTTAGTACTGACAAAAAGGAAATTAGTAAACTTAATATTAGGGTTGGGTATTTAAACCAAATAATATCAAAATTGTTTTAGTTTTCTTTTTCACTTCACATATTTTTCATATGAAATATTTTTGAGAACTCTATAGTAAATATGCAGGTGTGCAAATCCTTTTGGACTGATTGTTGTAGAGGGCTTTAAATAGAACTGTGTGCTTGTATCAACAGATTACACTTGAATAAATATGCATCAAAATGGAATTTTATATTTATTCAATTGCTTTTTTTATTCATTTTTCCAAGTTCATTGAACTTAATGAAGAATTATTTAGTTTTAGGTTTTCTATATTTGTAATATGCTATACTAAATATATTGATTTTCTCATTGATCTTTGACATAAAAGCAAGGTTCTTTAAATTTTCTTTAAAATCTATTTCAGGGTATGCAAATACTTATCTACTTTTAAGGGTTTTTTTTATTTAATTAAATATTAGCTGCGCTGTCTATAATCAGTTCTGTTTAGAGGAAGTGATAGGACTGCAGATCATGTATTTTGCAGCGATGTGGCTATCATTGTGAAGAATCTTTAGAAATGAGTTTGGTTACTGCTTAAACTTTAAACAGATTACTAAGCCCCTGTATTTCAGTGAAAAGCTAAGGAACATCATGATTTTTGAAGATCCTAAAATATATAATTTATAAATCGTTCACCAACAACAGACAATGAACTAGTACATTAAATAAAATAGTTGTACAGCTGGAAGATGTCAGCAATTCTGGCACAGAAGACTACCACTGAGAAAACAGCGAGTAGAAGAACGACCTCCGTCAAATTCAGAGAAAGACAGCTCTGGCCACTTCAGTCATTCAGTCAACAAATGGTTGTGAGAAGGTGGAAATTAAATGTTGACCAACCAGCACTGAAAGGTTTAAGTTTGAAAAGCTAATTTTTAATTAAACCTTTATTTTCTTTGTTTATTAAAAGTAAATTTCAGTTACAGACAAATGGAGGTAATTTTTTGTGAGGAGATGTGTTGACTTTTGGTGAAAAGGACTTTAGCCATTTTGATATCACAACTAAAGAATAGAGCTGTGAAGTTTACTATCTAATACAGTTTGTTTAACTTGTGTAATGGAAAAGCAGTATATGTGATTGCATCAAGAAATTAAAGAACCATTCTAGACATGTTTCTTCAGTAGTAGTAATTTTATTTATATTTGTAAAGCTAGCTTGGTACTAAATTATTATGCCATAGTTACATTGGTTAATCATGGTGATGCCTATAAAAAAAGCTGCTTCTCACTCTATAGTCTTGAAAATAGTGATTATGTAAAGATAGCGGTATTTTGTCATTAAATTTCTTTGTGAACTGATAAAAAAAATTTTTAATCATTAACTTGAATTTTCAAATTATTATTAGGTTTCGCAGGAGCGTAAATTGACTAGAAAAATAAGTCTCTGAAGAAAATTAACCATAAATCTCTCTATTAATGCTTCTGAATAATGCAGAACTTGTTTTTTTAAAAAATTTTGAATTTTTGGTGGTTGTGGGCCAGCTATTAATAATCCCATCATTGTAGAGAAAGCAAGCAAGCAATTAATGGGCTGGCTACTTCACCTGAATAGATGGTGTAAATGCATGATTTTAATTACAGATAGAACAAACTTTATAAAATAGATAGAGGAATTGCATTTCCAATAAAAGTGCGGCTGGTACTTTAGAAGATTTCCACAATGTTTGCATCTCTTGTCAGTTGACATAAGAAGGTACAAAACCCATAGTGAGCACACAGAAACTAGAAATTAGTCAGATGAATAGAGATCATGGTATTTAACAGGAGACTAGATTTTTTGTGTCGTCTCTTCATCAGTAATAGCGTTTTAGAAAACACTAGTCTGCTTACTGTTTCATCACGGGTATAATTTTCTGGATAAAATTAATGAATGCAGTTTTAGAAAAAATTTGGAAGCGAGTTAAATTGAATAGAATGGTATGTTACCTATTCTGTCTCTTTATATCTCAAAGAAATTATTTTTAGATTTAGTAATTCTTCATTGTGTTGTGAATGTTTCGTGTATACTGATTCCTGGGAAGGAAATAACACATGATAAACATATAAAACCCAAAGTCTTAGCTAGTGAAGGCTACTTCATGTGACAGATTGCAGCCCAACTTCATTTTAGAGGGTGAGAGCAGTTTGCATGACTGAGGAAAATACATAAAACTGGCATTGTTGATAATGGAAGTGTTTGAGGAAGAAATCTCAAACTGCTTAAAGTATCTCTGGTATGCTTTTACATGGCAAACGATCAGCTAGTTGGAGGAAATGGCCTGGCTGCAAATATGATGATGATGTTTTTTGAAGAAAACTGCAAGAGACTTTAAACGCAAAGTGGTGTCGACAGATATGCATCTGGCTAAAATTCATTCCTGAGAATAGGCAACCCCATAAGTCTGAAATGGGCAGCAGAAATGAATTTATTAACTTTTTACCAACAATTAACAGCTGTTTGTTCAAAGGCAGATCAGTGAGTGTAGAACAGCTAAAGTGAAGCATTGCAGTGGATCATTACAAGTGTATGGCTGCGTGTCTGGCAAAGGTGCCAGAAATTGGAATAGTGAAGATATACTGACTTCTAGTAGCAGATACATGCAGGTTTTTCATCCATAATTCCATTTCCTCTAGAAGACATCCTATTGGGCGGGAATTCTTCTTCCAACAAGATAATACCCAAGTCTAGGTTTTCCATATGCATGTGAGAACTTGCTATAATTTATCATATTGTTATGATTTGGGTGTGTTGCTTTCAGTTGATGATCCAAGTGTTCTGTTGAATTTGTGTCAGGAAAAATAACTCGAATGCCCTGATTCTTCTTCCAGATTATGGTCAGGGAAGATATATAGCATGTAGTGACATCCTGCAGAATAGGTGCATGAAATTTCAATTTACCTCATCAGAAACTATCCTACATCCTTGACTGTGGACTGAGAATGTTGGCTTTGAAGCTCTTTGTTTAGTTCCCAAAAACAGAACAACAAAACTCATATCAAAATTATTATTGAGAATGTGAGAATTTCTGTGGTAAAAATGTAGAATCCCTTTCGTCTACCAGCAGTGTGCTGTTCTTGCATAATGTAAAATAACAACCTGATCTGTCAGTAACGAGTGACCAACTCGTATATAGTGCAAAGTTCGCTGAGGCAAATGTTACTGATATGGCATAGTAGTTTGGATTATGACAGATATTGTTTACTAACCACATCTGCATTCGTTGCCAAGATACTGTTGTTGACATTGACCATGAAACAGAAATAAGCCAAAACTGGTCTAATATAATCTCTACCTGCTTGGCTGCAGATAATGTGTAGTACATAAGAAACCCCTTCCAAAAAAATAGAATGCTTTATATGGATGACTGCCAAAGAATGGTGGCATGAATCTTTCTCCAGTGAATCCAGGTTTCAGCAATTCAATTTGACATCCTCACCTGGGTTTTGGAGAAGTCCAACAAAAGCCTCCAAGCCTAATGTGCGTAAACCACAGGTCAAGTAAGGAGGATGAAGTGTCATGTTATGGGCTGCATTGGCATGGTGAGAAACAATTTGTTCCCAAAGGATGTCTCAATTCTGTCAGGTACATTGCCATTTAAAGAAAATTCTTGAATGCATCAAGTGTAGACTAATATTTCTGTAATAATACATGCTTTCGGATGTACTTTTAGCTGCTGCATTTTTTCCTGGTTGAGTAATGTATTAAATGTTTGTGTGTGTTTTCTATGGTATTTCAATGTTGTCAGAACAATCAAATGTTTGAAGATATTTGGAAAAGTTATGTAATGGACTGTGATGGTGAAAATGATTATGAAATCTTTGTTTGCAAACTTTCCAATTTTATTCTGGGCCAAAAATTAACACTTCTTGGTTGCAGTGTTTCATTAACCTCGCTGATGGATAAGGTATAGTGACTGACTACTATTTGTTTTAACTTTCTGCGCTATAGATTGCATTTTTGTCCTTTATACTTAAATTATGTTTTGAATACTGAACTTTATGCAAAGTCATTTGTGCTTTTTCGGTCATTCCATAAACTATTTAATTAAGTGGGTGCATTTTGTGCTGTCAAGGCTAGAAGAAAAGGTAGAAAACCAAACAAATGCCAAGTTATTCTCATTTTTGTAGATTTTTTAAATTTTCATTTGTAGTTCAAGAAAAGGTTGTGATTGGATGGAAGCAAGTTAAACCAGGCTGATAAAGACTTGAATAAATACCAGTTTTTACTGTTTTGAAAATGCAAAGATTCTAACAGATATATATATTTTCAAAAATTCAGTAAATTCTAATACAAATAATTTATTCCCATCAATTTCTTTGAACAGACGTTGCTGTTTTAAACAGAATTGTGAAGGATTTATGTGCAGTAGAACACAGTCGAGACTGATCACTTTAATGATAAAATTTTACAAACTCAGTAGAATGTTTTATTTTAGTTGTTAATCTTCAGATGGTACAAACCAGTTCTTGTAAATTATTAAAGCGTATTTCAGTATTTATCAAGCAAAATGAGAAAGGAGATGCTGTACCTGATTAGTGAGCTTTTGGAAATAAACTATGCAAATAAGTTAGTTTCTTAATTGCTACAAAACTTTTAACTATTTAAAACAAAGTGCATACACTGTTGACAAAATTAATCTCTTGTACAGAACATCTCTATCATTTGTATCATATCCCATTATTATTATTATTATTATTGTGTCCCACTAACCTACTGCAACATCCCTGATGAACTTGGATTAAATGAGGAATTCATTATGAAATATTTTATAATTTAAAATTTTTTTTTGAAATTTCCCGTGTGTGTGGAAGGAAACTATCATATATGGTTCTCTCTTAAATGATCTTCAGAATTTTCACATTGGTGCATTGTCACAAATCAGCGCTTGGTTGATTACAAATCTACTGTTGGGAAATGTAAACATTACCTGAATAATATTTAAACAAATAATAAACAAATGTCATTACTTTATATCAGATTTAACTGATATTATATATATATTATAGAGATTTTATCTGTTTTGGTTGAATTTTTTCTACATTAATATTTCTAAAATTAAAAAAAATGTTAAGAAAACAACAAAAATATAGTGTAGTGTAAGTATTGCTGCCTGTACAGTTGAAGATATAGTTTTAACCACTGTCCCAACTTTGCATGAACTAAGAAAATTAGAAAATTTCACAGCAGTAAGCAGGAGGAGTTACGTGTGTACTTTTAGCTTTGGTGACCAAGTAAAACCAAAATTTAAAATGTATAGATGAGCCCCTTACTTGAACTCTTTCAAATATTAAACCTATGGTAATTCTCTTACAGCTGCATAATCAGGAATTGTAGAAATAATGTGACATCTATCAAAAAAACATCAGTGGATCGGAGTAAAAGTTGAAGATGCTGTCTCTCTCGCACTCCTGAAACACATTCTGATAATTGTGATGAAAGTAATAAAACACACAAAACTAGTTATCTAAGCTGTCTGCAAACTTAAAAAAATTAACTGATGATTCATTGGTATAAATCTGTATTCTTTAATTTACATAATCATAGTCATTGTAATATTGACGTCTTTATGCAACACAAATTCAAATGTGGTTATATTTTTCAGAATTACTGCAATAGCACGAAAATTCTCACTGGCCGAGAGACTGCAGTCATGAAGTTTGGGAACAGATGGCTTGTTTTTTTTTTTTTCCTTTTCACACTTTCAAAGAGAATATCTACTTTAGATTTTAAAGGTAAAATGTTTGTTTTAGTTTCGTGAGTCTGTACACTTTTTTTTTTTGAGGTGGTGGGTGTGTGTAAGGTTGTGTTTTGTGGTTGGGAGCTGGGTCGGTTCCACGTTCGGCCGTCACAGCTGTTTATGAGTGAGGCCTTATTTCGACCCGTGTTTTGTGTATGTGTACCTATTGCTAGTGAGAGCAGCGGCTACCCAACTCCTCCGTAAATACGGCAGGAGAGGTAGGATTTTTCCAGGCTGAACCCTCGGAACAGAGTTTTCCTCTGTGTGTCCTTAGAAGCTGAGAGGGGAGAGTTTGGGCCACTTTTTATTTTTATTAAATCCAACAGGAGTATGGAGGTGGGGTGGGTTCTATTTTTTATTTTTTGTTGGTGAAAAATGGATGGAGTCACGTTCTCCCTCCGTTTCCTAATTTGTGGTGGTCAGTCCTCCCACGTTGGGGAATCAGAGATTCCCAGATGGTAATATTTAGAGGTGATCATTTGATCATCCCACGTAGGGGGACCGAAGGTTCCCTGGCTGGTGGAAATGCCGGGAAGTAGCCTAGCGGCCAGTGCCCCATTCCACACCACCGTCTTCTTTTGAAAATCATTTGATGTTAGTTTGGACTGTAAAGGGTGAATAGTAGGAACGGAGACAGAAACATGGTTAGTCCATTTACGGGGTTGATGTTTGGGGAGGAGTACTTTACAAATAAATAGAGGCTTGCACTGATAGAGGGGAGGGGGTTAAGTTGGTTGGGGATATTTTTAAAGTAGAAATGGTAAAGTGCTCAACAAATAATAAATATACCAGAAATCTTAAGTACCACTGAGAATAGACCAAGATGGCACCAGCTACTCCTAGACCACTTAGTTAAGGCATACAACACCCCCGATGGGTCGCATGTCTTAACTAACAAACTTAAACTATACAGAGCACAGAAAAACATACTAACAGACTACCAGGTTAGTGCCCTCACTAATGGATCAAGTCCAACACAGACATAACACACAGCATGATCTAGAACAATTATCCCAACGTGATATATACTTCTTCTTGTCATCACGCCCGATCACAGAACCAGACTACAGGGGAAAGTGGTAAACAACCCTAAATTCAGGCCCACTTCCATGGGATAGAATTTGGAATAGCAGTATAAACCGCCTCGTGGATGGATACACCTCTAACATACACTGGAAAATTCTAAGAAACGTACTCCCCACCAGGAGAACAAACACAAATGGAAGCTTATTAACTCACCGAAATGTCTCAGATGTAATGAGGAGGACGAGACAGCACTACATTGTATATTCTCATGTCCTCTGAATATAGAACTGTGGTGCCTAGTCCGCGACCTGGTATTCAACATTAAAAGTCCCCAGGACAAACTTAGTTCGTTCTGGCGCATCTATGGATTCACTCCTAGAACTAAAGAGGACTGCCTTTCAATCTTTCTGGTTTTCACGATAGCTTGGGGTAGCCGAAAGGCTTTAGAGGGCGGTCATCTCACTTCAGCCAAAAGGTTATTTAAAAATCACGTAACACTTTGGTTACGACAAAAATACGCAGTCATGAAGTCCAGTATAAATGATAGAGTAATCTATTCATCCATCTGGCTCATCAACAGCACCGTTTACAACTACACCTGACATCACACCATCCTCAACCATCACCTTAGACCAACCACCCTGAGTCAACCCTATCCTTGTTTTTCGTTATCCCCATTTTTTTTGTTTCAGATGAAAACACTTTAAAAGAATAGACGACTTTACTCTCTACTTCTCTTCCTCCCTCTCTTTTTCTTCCTTTTAAATAATTTCGTGATTTCAGAATTTTCAAGACGACCTGAAGAAATAACAACCAACTATTTTCATTTACCTCTAAGATCTTTTTTCTGAAACCTTAAATCCTTTATAACTCTAACTTCACCACTTCTACCTTGAAGCCTTAAATTTCTTTATAGCCCGCCTCGGCATCTGGGGAGTCTCATTATTTGTTTATTTGCCAGGTGTTTGCGCCCCTGCCACAGGAACCGATCGATCTCGACGTCTATGGCGGCGTATGTGTGTATGAGTTGAGATTTTGTGAGAGAGTAGAGGTTTGAAGAAGAAGACATGCTGTTAGTAAAGCCTTGATCTTGTGAACGGTGTTAGTGGGAAAAAAGATGCCTAGCAATTTAATTTGGCCTTCCACCCACGTCACGCTGTGACGTTTAGGCGGCTTCTGGGAGCCTCCCAGCCATGCCGCTGTCGTCGTCGTCTTGTTGATCTTAGCTCCCGAGGCCCTTTCGTAGACCTCGAGAGCTCCGAGCGCCTCCTGCAGGCTATCCATGTCCTGCAGGAATAGCGTCGTGTCGTCTGCGTACTCCTGAACTTTGACGCCACCTATACCCCTAATGTTTCCATTAGATCGGATATAGGCCGCCATCGTCTCAGCAGTGAGGACATAGAGCATGGCGCTCAGGGGGCATCCCTGCCGTATGCCTCTAGTTGGGTGGATAGGCGAAGAGAGGAAACCGTTTTGTTGTACTTGTGTGGTGATGTCTCTGTAGAGGATGCGGATAAAATTAACAAAGTACTCCCCAAAGCCTAGGGCTTTAAGTGTTCTTATCAGAAAATTCCAGTCTACCCTGTCAAAAGCTTTCTTCTGGTCTACGGCTAGCATGATTCCAAGGGAATTCTCTGTGTCTAGCCTACTTGTGATTTCTCTGAACAGCTGGAGGGTATTCGTGATACTCCTACCAGAAACTGCACAGGTCTGATCTGCACTCGTAACTTTACCAATTACTTTGCCTAGCCGATTTGCTAGCACCTTAGTAATAATTTTATAATCGCTATTTAAGAGACTTACGGGCCTCCAGT
This sequence comes from Nautilus pompilius, assembly GCA_018389105.1. Lineage (NCBI taxonomy): Eukaryota > Metazoa > Mollusca > Cephalopoda > Nautilida > Nautilidae > Nautilus > Nautilus pompilius. The sequence goes on along the minus strand of JACATO010001183.1, from coordinate 14,214 downwards.
TCTCCAGGTACGCCCCGTCGCCCCCCTCCCTCCTTCGGTAGCAGGTCAATGGTGGCGGCACGCTGGGATTCCGAGAAACCCCCCTACTGTATGCGCTATTCGCAACGAAAGTCATGTCGTCTACTAGGAGATATTCAAATCTCTTATAAAAGTCTAGCGTAAGGCCGTCCTTTCCGGGAGTCTTGTCTTTATTTGAGGCCCTAATGGCCTGTTTTATTTCATTAATGTTAATGGCCCCTTCGCAGAGTTCGGCATCTAGGGGTCTAGTTTATTTTCCAGACACGCCAAGATTTCGTCCTGAGCTGAAGGGACAAGTGTCTTCTCTAGTGTATAATTCACTATAAAACCGAGACTCTTCATCCAGGATATCCCCCAAGTTTGTGAGGGTCTGGCCGTCTTTGTTTATTAGTTTATTTATTGTTTTCCTATCACCGTTCGCTTTCTCTAAACCACAGAAGGATCTCCTACAGCCTTCACCGTTCATGGCCGGCACTCGGGCCCTAATCCTCGCTCCTTCTGTTTTGTCTACCTGAATGCGGTTGATCTTGGTTTGGATGGCTTGTATCGTTTCTTTTTTGTTTTCTAGCCCTAATGCGGCCTGTTTAAGCTCTAGCTTTAGTTCCTCTTTAAGTCTAGATTCTATGTATAACTTATATGCACTACGTGCCTGACTATACCTTATACTAAAGTTTCTTAATCTGTCCTTACCTAAGTCCCACCATTCCAGGGGGTCGGCGAACTTGTCCTTGCGCAGGGACCAGTCTCTCCAGATGTTCTGGACGCTCTCGACGTACTCCGACTCGGTCAGAATAGCGTTGTTGAGCTTCCATAATCCGGGTCCTCTGGTATTCGCTTGAATCAAGAAGCCGGCCGTGACCTGGGAATGGTCACTCCATGCGATAACGTCGTGCGCCACGTCCTGGAGTTGCCTAGCCATGTGTTTAGATGCGTACACTCTATCTAGTCTAGTTGCTACACTATACTTTTTACTATAATGAGTGTACGATAACGCGTTTGGGGGTTTATATCTATACGCATCGACCAGGCCAAACCGCGAACACATGGTCTGCAGTTGTGGTGCTCCCATCAGATGCGTCCTACTTTTAATGTCTGATCCCTGCCTGTCTAACTCGTGGGAAGGGACACAGTTAAAGTCACCTGCAATGTAAATGTCGTCTGCAGGGTATGACCTAAGTTCCTGTTCTAATATATCGTTGAAGCGCAGAAAGAACGCTGTCCGCTCCTTCGCAACGGTAGGGGCGTACACCGATACAATCATTACTTTTCTTTGGAGCTGGTTTTGGTAGCTGGCTATGACGATTCGTCCGTCGTCGTCTTTGTAGGTGTGTTCTATTTTTGGTTGTATGTTTGGGTGAAAGAGGATTGCGACACCTTTCTTTCTACCTATTGGGTCTAGGCTGGTTACTGCTAGTCCATGCCAGTTGGTGAGATACTTATCTACCTCATGGTTAGACTGCAGATGCAGCTCTTGCATGCAGATTATTCTGTCGTGTGTGGTGTGTGTCAGTTGATCTAGGTAGGTATGCCAATGTTTGTTAAATTTTATCCCTCTTAAATTCAGGGATAAGATTTCCAAGCGTCTAGACATAATCATTAATCAAAGATCACAATCCAGGGTCGTTATCCTAGTCGAAACCGAAAGGTCTGTCCAAATGGAAGTGACACCTCTCAGGTGGGCACTTCCATGCCTTCAGCCCCTTGAGTCTTGGGAGGGGCTATTTTTTGGATCACCATGGTGGGCTCCATGTTGGTCCTTTCGGTGGTGACTTCTTTCGTCTGTTTGGTCGCCGTGGGGGTGTTCTCCACCTTCCTTTCTTTCTTCTTCGGTGGGGTCTGCGGGTTGGAGTCCCGCACCGTTCTTTTCGGTCCCTTGGACCGGGATGGTCTCTTTACCGAGACGACCACCAGGTCGTCTTCTTTGTCAGAGCCAGTTGGTGTTGTGGGTGGCTCTGGCGGGTCTTTCCCCATCTCTTCGGGCCCTTCCTCTTTAACGCTAGGAGATGGTGTCACTGGTTCCGTCTGTTGGCCACCCCTGGGTTCAGGCGCCCTTGTGCCCTCCGTGGTGGTCTGGGGGTGCGGGTCACTTACCTGATCCCGTTCCGCTCCTGTCGGGCAGCTGAAGCGGGTATGTCCCGCTGTCCTACAGATGCGGCAGAAAGGTGGTGGTGCGGGCTGATCGCGGTAGAACACCGAGAAACTGTATTTTCTACCGTCGATGACCTCTCTTATCCTCCGGGGTATGGGCTTTCTTAGCAGCATCTTTCCACTCCTCTGCCCTGAGAGAAGTGGAAGCCCCGGGATACAGTCATACTTGAAGGGTATGAGAACTTGCCCATACTCCTCCAAGATTTGCTGGGGTATCCTGCACCCCGTAGTTAGGGGGAGGCCCCGTATTTTCACCCATGCGAGGGGTGAGGCCCCTCGCATTACATGGCTGGTACCCTTGATGTTGAGGGCCTTTGTGCAAAGCTCCTCGGCGTCTTTAGTGGTGCGGCAGATGACCTCGATCGCCCCGCCGTAGCTGGGGATTACTGCCCGGACGCGTGGTAGAAGGCCGGCCTGGCTCAGGGCCCTTCCGACGTCATCACAGAAGACGCCGGAGGCCGGCGTGATAAATAGGGAGCTCTTGCTTTCAAACTTGAGGCTGGACGCGTCTTGGGGGTCCATCTCAAGCTTGCTTTCAAACTTGAGGCTGGACGCGTCTTGGGGGTCCATCTCAAGCTTCTTTAAAAATTCCCCGAAGGACGGTATCTCATTTCTTGCCCCATTGTCCTTCGTGGCAGGTGTCGCCGCAGGCGTATTGTTTACGGCGGCGGCGGCGTAGGTACTTGTCGATGGCTGGGGTTCCATCGCTTTTATCTGGGTGCGGCTTGTTGGTAATCCGGCTGGCTCCCTTTGTCCTATCGTCTGCCGCTGGCTGGCCTGGCTGGTCCTCCGCGGTATCAGATTTCAAGGAGTGGTAGAGTTGTTGGTAGTAAGAGGGGGGGCAGGGGGGTTTTTATAACAGGGGGGAGGGTGGGAGTGTTGTGGGAGTCGAACTATCTAGGTTGAGGGTGACGGGCTTGCTGCTGCTGTTTATTTTTATTTTATTCTATTTGATGGTACCCTGGGTCTACTGTGTCTATGTAGTGTTAAGGAGCTATTAAGGGTCTACCAGGGATTTTTACAGCTAAGTCTAGCTACGCGTGGTTCCTTTTCTAATTTTTCCAGAGGGGGAAAGTTAAAGACAAGATTACGACTATGAAGTTATTTTCTTACTGAGAAGCGGAGGGTGCGAAAGGATTAAGTCTTTGTGGACTTTTACCAGTTATTCTATGCAGGGAGTGGGAGAAGAGAAACTAAGTCCTAGATTCTAAGGGGGCTATGAGGAATGGGAGTACGTACTCCTAAGTTCTAGACTTTTACAGTTTAAAGCGGAGAAAGACTGAGTCTTCTAACTCTTATTAACAATGTACCTAACAGTCACTAAGATCGCGAAGCTAAGGGGTTGGTGAGACGGAAGTCAGAGACTTTTACGGGGGGCTAGAAGTATCGTCACACAGGACTTACTCAGTGGCGACCTATTGTCCGACCACTGCTGACCTAAACAAATTCAGAGCCCTAGAGTCTAGCGAAAAGGTACACAGCGGACAAAGCGTGCTTCCTAGCTAACACGGGAGTCTGGTCTAATATGGATGAAGCACAGGAAAATTCCAGCAAATCACAAGAAAAATCTCACAGCAAGAAAGTCAGCGTACTTACCTTTCGATGTGCTGTACGAAACAGAGTGTCTGGTACTGCCGCAATGCGGGTTCCGAGACGTCACAAGGTAAAATCCGGTGATAAGAACAAGTACTACACTTTGATCTTTTTTTTTTTTTGTGAGTGTTGCAGATGAAGTTAAAGGGAGGAGGCTATGTGAGAGCAGCGGGCTACCCAAACTCCTTTGCAGAGCGGCAGGAGAGGTACGATTTATCCAGAGGCTGGACTCTCGAAACGGAGTTTACTCTCCGCCTGTCCCTAGTGTATGCTGGGATGGGGGGACCACTGTTTATTCGTAAAATTATCCAACCGGATGGGGGAGAGGATCTTTAATTTTAATTGTGGCGAAAAAGCCATGTTGATGCAAAGGGAAACAACGTTCTTCCCTCTATGTATAAAGTTGACTTGAGATCGGGTAGCGGTACATCTGGAAAAAGAAAAAGATGAACATGGGGTGGGTGAAACCCATTCCAATGTGCAAAAACTAAATCAAAATATGAAGTCCCTCGTTGGAGACCTAGAAGGTCCCTGCGGAGAGGTCAAACCGGGAAGTAGTGTGCACCGGATGACTGGTACTGGACCAGTCATCTGTGTAACACCCAATTCCACAGTGAAAGGGTGAAGTGGCGGAAAAGAGGAAGGAAAGAAGAAAATCCGAGAGGAAAGGGGAGAGCGGGGAGGAGCAGTTATGAATAAAGAGAGGTTGGGAATGATGTAAAGTTAAGGAATGTGGTGAGAGTGTTAGATGATAAAAGTCTTCTGAGAGTTAAAATCTTCCTTCTGAAAACGAAAAACCGAAAGAAAGAAGACAAAAAAGAAGAAGAACAAAAGAGAAAAGAAATCCAGCGTTGTCAGGTGAAGATATTCCACCAGGGACAGAACTGCACCATGGCTCGCCGACGGGTTGAAATAACTCTGGGGGCTGGCCTAGTGAAGTTGCAGGTCGTCTGGTCGGAAGTCGCAGAAGAGGAAGAAGAAGATGTCAACTGAAGGTGAGATGAAGGTGTTGGTCGGGGGTGATCCTTCCCAAGGCGCCGTTGATGAGCCAGGTGGCTGAGTATATCGCTCTGTCCGTAATGCTGGACTGCATGATCGTATATTTCTGTCGTAGGTAAGTGGCTACGTAGGTTTGAAAGAGTGTTTTGGTTGAGGTGGGCTGGTCGCCCTCTAAAGCCTTGCGACTACCCCAAGCGATCCGCTGAGCGGAGAAGGCCAGGAAGTTCGAAAGACGATCCTTTTTACTTGAAGTGGGAAATCCAAAGATGCGCCAGTACAAAGTAAGTTTGCGCTGGGGACTCTGAATGCGGTAGACCAAATCGCGGACTAGGCTCCACAGTTCTATGTTGCCGGGGCAGGAGAATAGACAGTGGATGGCCGTGTCGTCCTGCTCGGGACATGCGAGACATTTTGGAGAAGTTAATAATTTCCATTTGTGCTTATTTTCCCTCGTAGGGAGTACATGTCGTAAGAGTTTCCAGTGTATGTCGGAGGAATACCCATCCACCAGGCGGTTGATGCTGCTGGTCCAAATCCTACTCCATGGAAGAGGGCCAGAATCTAGAATAGCTTCCCACTTCCCCCTGTAGTCTGGTTCCGTGATCGGGCGCGACGACAGGAAGAAGTAAAGATCCCGATGAGATAATTTGTCTAGATCAACTACGTTAGTCCCTAGGCTTACGGAGTTGTCTGTATTTATGTTAATGTCGGAGTTGATCCATGTAGTGAGAAGGGTTACGTGGTAGTCGGTTAGAAGTCTGCGTGTGGCTCTATATAATTTTAGTTTGTTAGTTAAAACATGCAAACCATCAGAGATGTTAAAGGCCGTAGCTACGCGATCTAAGAAGAGAGTTTGCCACCGTGGTCTATCTACAGTCCTTATGATATCAAATACCGTTTTTAGGAGTTGAGCACCTATTTTGCTCGCTAGGTTGAGGAGGTTTAGTCCTCCTTGTCTTCGAGGGAGTCTAGTTATTTGGTTATTTGCCAGGTGTTTGCGCCCCTGCCACAGAAACCGATCGAAATCGGCGTCGATGGAGGTGCGCGCCCAACCTGGCAGTCCTATAATTTTAGATTTGTAATAAATGCTGGGTGTGCAGTATGTGCTAATAAGAAAAGTTTTTGTGAAGAAGGAGAGGTTAAGGGAAGACCAGCGGGTTAGTTGAGCTTTGATTTTGTTAATGACAGGATTCCAATTAGGGGGCAGGACGTTAGTACGGTTGTTAAGGGGGAAGAAGATACCTAAGAGATGTCCTCCACCCACTGTACCGGATATTTCGAAAGTGGCGCCTGGGTGCCCCCAAGCCACGCTGCCTTCGTCTTCCGTAGGTTGGTTTTAGCCCCTGAGGCCTGACCATAGGCCTCAAGGGCATCGAAGGCTGCCGCCAGGCTGGCCTCATCACGGAGCAGGAGAGTGGTGTCATCAGCGTACTGTGCTATTTTGGTCCCGTGGATCCCTTTGATGGTGGTATTCTGTCGCACGAAAGCGGCCAGCGGTTCGGCGGCAATGACGAAAAGCATGGCACTCAGGGGGCAACCCTGCCTGATGCCACGAGTAGGGTGGAGAGACGAAGAACGAAAGCCATTGTGAACTAGATGCGTCTGTATGTGTGCATAGATTAGTCTAATGTAGTTAAGAAAATACTCCACAAATCCAAGGGTTTTAAGTGTCTTAAGAAGAAAATTCCAATCTACCCTATCAAAAGCTTTTTGAAAATCTACGGCTAGCATAATTCCTAGGGAATTTTCCGTGCTAGCCTACTGGTAATTTCTCTGAACAGATGAAGAGTGTCGGAGACACTCCTCCCTGGTACTGAACAGGTCTGATCAGCACTGATAACTTTATCCATAACTTTGGCAAGCCGATTGGCTAGCGCCTTAGCTATGATTTTATAGTCACTATTTAGGAGGGAGATGGGTCTCCAGTTGTCCAAGCACTCCCCATCGCCCTCCTTCGGCAGCAGGACGACAGTGGCAGTACGTTGGCTTTCTGAGAGCACCCCCTTACTGTATGCGCTATTCGCAACCGATGTCAGGTCCTTAGCTAGGAGGTATTCAAGCCTCTTATAGAAATCCAACGTAAGGCCATCATCTCCTGGGGATTTATCTTTATTTGAGGCCCTAATGGCCTGTTTTATTTCATTTACGGCTAAGGGGCCTTCAAATTGCTCGGCTTCTAGGGGGTCTAGTTTAAGTTGTAGACACGCCAAGAATTTGTCCTGAGCTGACGGACAAGTGTCCGCCCTAGTGTAGAGATCTTGATAGTAGCGAGCTTCTTCCCTAAGGATGTCTGCTGTACTAGTAAGAACGCGGCCGTCTTTAGTTTTTAACTTAGTTATAGATTTCTTTGCTGCCCTAGATTTCTCTAAACCACAGAAAGACATTCTATTTCCTTCGCCGTTCATGGCCGGTACTCGGGCCCTAATTCTAGCGCCTTCTGTTTTGTGTAGTTGCAGGTTCGCTAACTCGGTTTTGATGGCTTGTATTTTATCACTTCTATCTAGCCCTAAGGCCGCTTGTTTTAGTTCTAATTTTAAAGAGTCTGTCAATTGATCCTCTAAGAATTGCCTATAAGCCGTACGTACCTGACTATACGTGATACTGAAGTTCCTTAGTTTAGCCTTGCCTATATCCCACCACTCCAGAGGGTCAGGAAACTCCGCCCGACGAAGCGACCAGTCCTCCCAGAGACTCTGTACACCCTCAACATACTCTGACTCCGTCAGAATACTGTTGTTGAGCTTCCAGAGCCCCGGTCCCCTGGCGTTCCCCGGAAGAAGAATCTCAGCCCGAACCTGGAAGTGGTCACTTCCCGCGAAGGCGTCGTGCGAAACGCTTTGAAGTGATTGCGCTACATGTTTAGAGACATACACTCTGTCTATTCTAGTTGCTACATTATACTTTTTACTGAAGTGAGTGTATGACAACGCGTCTGGGTATTTGAATCTATACGCATCGACCACGCCAAACTGCGAACACATGGTTTGCAGTTGCAGCGCCCCGATCAGATGCGTCCTACTCTTAATGTCCGGTCCCTGCCTATCGAGGTCATGGGATGGGACACAATTAAAATCACCTAGAATATATAAGTCATCAGCAGGGTGAGACCTAAGCTCCTGCTCTAAGATATCATTGAAGTTCTGAAAGAACAGTGTCCGTTCCCTCGCAACGGTGGGAGCGTACACTGAAGCGATCATCACTTTTCTTTGGAACTGGGTTTGGCAAATAACTATGGCGATACGCCCATGATTATCACTGTAAGAGTGCTCTATCGTAAAACCTAGGTTACTATGTACTAAAATAGCAACACCTTTAGCCCTACCTACTTTTTCAAGGCTGGAGTGAATTAGTCCGGTCCAGTTAGCAAAATAACTAGCTAATTCTTGATTAGATTGTAAGTGGAGTTCTTGCATGCATATTATAGAGGAAAGTTCTGAATGCTGTAGGTGGTCTAGGAAAGTATTCCGCTGGGACTTGAATTTTATCCCTCTCAAATTCAGGGATAAAAATTTCAAGCGTCTATTCATGATCACAAAGATGTGTTATAGTCCGAGGACATTTAGTGGGTTAAGTTGTCCGAAAGGAGTCGAAATGGAAGGGTCTCCCTCTATTCGGGCGACTCTTCCATGTCATCAGCCCCGGAGTTACTGGAGGGTACTGCGCGATGGCCTCCAATAGTTGTTGTAGGGGAGCTTCCAGTGATCGTGATCGGCGTCGCTCCTTTGGTTTGGGGGTGAGACTGGTGCAGAATCTCGCACCGTTCGTTTTGGTTGAGGCGAGGTTAAGGGAGCGGGAGACACCCGGGCCAACACTCTGCGCCGCGGTGGGGGGGGGGCGGTACCGAGCAAGAACGGGGCGGTGGGTGGTGGTGTCGGAAGCAGGTTCCGAAAGTGGTGTGTCGCCGGGCTGCCATGGCCAGAAAGGCAGTTGCACAGGTGGCAGCGCGTCAGAGTGGCTCGGCTGATGATGGGTCGGCGTCGGTCGGTCGGCAGTGCCGGCGTAGCACCCGGCACAGGCTTGTCGGCGTCGGCGTCTGGTGTAGGAGCTGGTGTAGGCTCGGGTGAGGGCTTTCCGGTGCTGGCTCCGGTACCTGGGTGACGGGACATCTGAGCAAGTAGCCTCAGTATGACCCGTCTCCCTGCACCGGGTGCAGAAGGGAGGTGCACGGGGCTGGTCCCGGTACACCACTTGAAAGGTGTAATACCTCCCCCGATCTCCCTCCCGGATCCGACGCGGGATGGGCTCCCTCAAATCATTTTAAGACTGCGCTGGCCGGATAGAAATGGTTCCCGGCAGGCAGTCATATTTGAGGGGCCTGAGAATTTTTTCCCAAAACGGGAAAGGAATGCCCTCGGGAATGGCATTAGGCGTCGCAAGTGGGAGGCCCGCGGACCTTTATGCTGCAGCGCCGGCTGGAACCACGAAGGGGGTAGCCTCCCCCTTCACCACTAGTTTGCGCGGGTCGCGTAGGCTGTCGTCGCAACTCCGCATCCTGGGGGAGCTGCTGACAGAGCATCTCTGCCCCCCCAGAGCCGGAGAGCACCGCCCGAACCCTGGCCCCAAGCCCGGCTTCGTGGATGGCCACGCGCAACATCCACGTATTGTTTACAGGCCATCCATCAATCCCATAGAGGAAAGAAGCGAAGCGAGATGGCATTATTCCTGGTGCGGTCTCGCGTGCTGTGTTGGCGCTGGCCGGTCGGAAACAGCAGGCGACAGACGACGGCTGGTCGGAAGAGCCGAAGGCTGGGCCGAAGGCGGAGAGGAAGGCCGGGCCATGTCCGCATAGGATGTAGTCGCCACCGGGGAAGATGGAGGTGATCCATGAAAAAATAAGCACACACTGAAAAAAGAAAACAAGAAAATACACTTACCTGTACGCACCGTGAGCTACCACCTCAATGAAGCTTTGCCCACAACACAACTCGGGAATCTCGGACCAGACACAAAGATCTTAGCCAGAGAAGGCCGAGAAGCCATCAAACAGATCCTGTCTCATTTTTGTGAATTCATGGCGTGACATCCTTGGCAAACACATCCAAAACCCCACTTTCCTCGCCTTCCTTACGGGTGGCGTTTGGATGTCTTAGTCTTGGATTTGCCGTTCTTTGGGTGAGCAGCTTCAGGGCGGACTGATGTCTCCTCCACGGTTTTACTGTTTCCACAATTCAGGTTATCTTCCTCTGGAGCTGAAGTTGGAGGGGTTATGGCGTCCTCCGCGGGTTGTTGATCTGTTGGAGCCAAATTTTCTACAGGTTGATTCGTCTGTGGTGTTTTCTCCTCCAAGGGCTCCTTTGGAGGATCCTTATCTTTAGGGGTGTCAGTGCTCTGGCAACTCTCCTCGGTGCACCTGCCCCCTTTCTTTGCAGATCTTACAAAAGGGTGGTTCTGTAGGCGGGTCTTTGTAGACCACCGAGAAGGAATATGTCCGACATTTCTCTGGTTCTTCTCGGGATAGGCTCCCGGAGAATCATCTTACCGCTCCTCTGTCCTGAGAGGAATACTCAGGAAATCATCGTACTTCAAGGGTACGATTACCTTTCCACACTTGGCCAGGGGCAGTCCGCGGACCTTTACCCGGACCACGGGACTGGCCCCTTTACAGTATAGTTTATTCCGTTAATGGAGAGGCTTTTGGTCGAGATTAATCCAGCATCTCGATGGCCCCTCCATAGCTGGAAATGACTGCACAGACTTTCTCGCTGAGTCTGGCATCGAGCGACGCTTTCCCCGACTTCCAGGCAACTTACCGCTTTGTTGGCCTGAAGGAAGAGCGAGCTGCTCTTCTCGGAATTTACATTCCGAGGGTTGGACGGATCCGTGTCCGACTCCCTCAGGAAATCTCTGAAGGACCGACCGTCTGTGTTCCTCCGTTGTCCTCATAGTCCTTCAGATTATTATTATTGCTAGCCCCTACCTTCCTTTGTCTAGCCGTTCTGGCACAGCTGGAACCTGCTGAGGAGGCTGATGGCTGAGGCTCCATCATTTTTTTTAATATTTATTAAGTTCGAAAAAATACAAACAACTGTAAAGGAAACTAAGTGGAGATAGGAACAAACAGAATAAGGACAGAAGTATTTAAATAACTTACAGTTGGCAGGTAAACTACAGCTCACTGAGAAAAGGGGGGAAATAAGCTAAGTGTTCACGTGATCGCTAAACCTGGCTCATCGTCCTGGGGGCATCGCAGAGTTGTATCCTAAAGATCTGTCCAAAATGAAAGTGGCACCTTTTCGGGTGGGCACTTCCATTCCATCAACCCCCTGAGTCATTGTGACAGATAGAGGGGGGGCTGTGACTGATTCTAAAAAGTGTCTGGAGGGGCCTCCAGCGAGCGGGCCCGGCTGTCTTCCGTTATTTCCCTTTTTGGTGGTGTGGGTGGGTTACATTCGGGCTGGTCCGCATGGGGCCTCGTCTCCTTGATTTTTGGCTATTTGGGGGGTGAGGAGTTCACGCCTTTGTCTGTTCCAGGGGCCTGGACACCTTCCTCTGGAGCTATTGCTTCAGAGGTTGTGATGTCCTCTGGATCCTTAACTTCCATGGGATGTGGTGTTACAGGAGACTTTGCTATGTTTTCAACAGATTTTTCTAACAGAGATCAAAAATTGTTAATGTATTTATTATTAGTTTTAAACAAAATGTTTAGGGCAAAATAGAAGTGTAGTATTAAATGATAACAAAAACTATTGTACATTTGAAGATGGTGGTGGTTTTGTTTTTTCATTGTCATGCTTCAGCTGGTAGATGCTGATACTGTATCTCTACCACTGAATTGTAGATAAGCTTTAATCTATCTTATCTGTGTCTGTATTATACTAAAGTCAGTTCATTGGAAGCACCATAGCCAATGGACCTGTCTATTGTATGTCTAAATGATTGTAAACTGGTGTACCTTTGACTCTCTGATTGCATGAGTTGAGAAATATTTGATGCTTGAAAAGAGAATATTATCCTCAGCTACCATGAAATTGGTAATTCAAAATATATAGAGTAAATGAACTATGTATGGTTGTGTGGATATATATGCCTGAAAAGAGCCTGGCTTTTTCAAAATCTGTCATATTTACTGTGCTGGATTTTTGAGATAACTGTGTGGTACTGGGTAGTTGAGTGTGGCAGCATTGTTGTGCATCATTACAGAACAACATCCACCTGATTATAGTAAGTCTGACTTTCATCTTTTCTGATGCATGAAGGTGGTCATCAGAGGGGTATATTTGCTGATGGCAATTCTGTTTAGGCAGCAGTCCACAACTATTTACATTAACAACCATATGGCTCCCTATCACCCCGCTGGCTTGCCAGCCGCAGCAATGACTCAGGCTTGCGTCAGGCCACTGATTGCTGTTGCGGATGGGGGCTGACAGGTGAACTGTTGCCACTGGGGCTTTCTGCTAGAAAAACATGGGACCTGCCACACAAGAACTTGCAGAGACAGCAATGGACGCACACCAGTTCGGCTTCACTCCATAGATAGGCTGGATACAACAACCATAACTGATTTTTATTTACAGAATTCAAAACCTTATTTACCAGCAGCAGAAGTGCACTGACTCAAAACCACCTTGAAAAAATATAATTAATATTTTAGAAACAGAAAATTGGATTCTCTGTTCTGTTTTAGAGAACCGAAGCTACTTCACATCAGGAAATGTTTTAAAAAGAGGCTTTAGTCTCATGTTTACCTGTCAAATTGTTGTAGTTTGGTTTCTAATGTATAAATTTTAAGGTGATATATGTATTGTTTTTGAAGACTTTTTAGAAAAATGTCCATTCCATGACTTTATTTTAGGAATTTATTATTTTGTTTTGTGCATTTTTAAAAAAATGTTTGTCTTTAGTTTTGGTCTGTTTTCCTTATGGTTGACTTGAAAATGTTTCAAATAAAAGATTTAATTAAAAACATTAAATGTCTGATTAGTTATTGATATTTTAGTCAATAATTCATTTTTCTAGCTATAAAGGTATCATTGACAAGTCAGCAAAACCAATGATATGTAAATATATTATCTTTATCTTTATTATTTAAAACGTAACAAAAGAATAATATGAACTTAAAATGCTGATATTGCATTTTTCAGATTATGAAAACCAAGGTGATATGTAATTCCATTAGTCTACAAATAATACATAGCATTAATGCCATCAGAAATGTCCACATTTGCCAATTTTGCTTTATTTTTTATGCGGATGCAAGAAGAACATGGAATAAAGGCTGAATGGTAGACATTTGAAGTATTCCTTCATTTTGTACTGGTGGATTATGTATTAATTTTATTATGTTACAATGATGAGATAAGATCTTTGGGGCTGTATTTTGCAGGTATATTGGTCAAGCAAAAATGGGGTTGCTCACTTGCCCCATAGGCTCTGGAAAGCTGCCTGGCTAATAATTGAGAGAAACAGTGCCAATATCCATCTCCACATTTCACCCAACTGTCAACTATAATCAACACTGATTCAGACAATTTATCCGAACTAACATGGAAAGGGTCAAACAACTGAGATCTCTAGATGACAGGTGGTTTGTTTCATTAATTCTTGTAGGCCAGGATTAGTATTGAGGAAGTTGGCTTTGCATTTGTCTTTCCCCCACCCAACCTCTTTTCCAGATGTGTAAGCTGAGCCATTATGACCAGTCTTGTAGCAGTAGTTGCAAACAATGTATTTTTAAAGTGCCACATTAGATGAGTGTCCACCATCACAGCACAAACAGCCAGCTAACCTTACTGGCTCCGGCCTCTGGTTGATATCTGGATGCCTGGCATTTTGTTGTTGCAATTGTCAAAAATGTAACCAAAGACATTAAACATTATATAAAATATAGTTGTATATACTTGTTATTCATGATACTATTATTGATTATGAACAAAAACATTTTTATATGCTTTAATTTTTGAATAAATTTATGTAGTTTCTAAAACTTGTGGGTCAGGAGTAAATACAATTTTACTTGTATAGGAATTACTTTCTGTAAATAACTGAACTGCCTGCTAAAATATTGCACTTAGTAAATCAACTGGTGTAGCGCTAAATGTGATGAATATCCGGCTCTGTGGAATCGCATTCTTTTTAGTTACATCATTAATTTCATAAATTTTAGAGGTTAATTTACTATATTGCTATCATAGGTGGCAAACAAACATAGAGAACACTTTATATTAGGGTTGATTTTCAGTGGGTCGAGTCAGAAGAATTCTCATGGTTTGTCATTCCAGTTTTTGTACTGTAAAAGTAGAGTATGAGATAAGAAATAATATTCCATGTGAAGAACTGTTGATTTTTAGGTATTAATTAAATCGAATTCACGTTGCCTTTACACAATTGTTTATAGTTATGATCTGTCTAATGATTGATATCTTCACCATATTTGTGGATATATGTATATATTATTATTTTATGTGAGAAAAGTTGTAGCAACACTGTAAAGCAACAGAATTTTTGTTTAGAAAAAAA
>JACATO010001182.1:0-48188 GCA_018389105.1 Nautilus pompilius | reverse complement strand
AAGTGGAATAGCATGGTGGTTTGGCTTAGTCTGGTATTGGGTTCTCAGAGAAGCAAGGCCTTCATGCAGTGTCCTAACGTGGGCGGTGAACCATCCTTACGCTGACAATCAAGGATCCGCTATTACTGATAACAGCGACATTTTTCCACTGAAGCTCTTCCTACTCGTTGGTAAAGTTCATGTGAACTTTGCTGACCAAAGTGACATTCCTACACAAAATCAATATTCAACAATCTCATGTAAATAATATACACTATTGGTTCATATAAGTGGTTCTAACATTTAAATAAAAAATACGGAAATATTGTAAATACCAAAAACATTCAGTCTTCATAATGGAAACGATAAACTGTTTTCACATAAACGCATCTATCTTCTAGATGCAAAACAAAAGATTTCTCACTGTTATTGGTCAAATTCCATTCCTACTCGTGATCAGCGATACTTTACATCAATCCGATAATAATAATAATAATAATATAATATAATAATAATAATAATAATAATAATAATATATAATAATATAATAATAATAATAATAATAGCTGTTTTTTTTTTTGTGCTGTCAAATGGTTAAAATTCCCCTCCTTTGCTGTTTTTTTACGTCAAACTTAAATGGAGGCGTCAATCGACGGGTCTGACCCGTTCGTCCTCCGGGGCCGAGCTGAGGCTGCGTCTGGCTTTCACGTTGGAAAGTCTCCGGTTCCGCTCTTACTCACAGGTGGAGTAGAGGAAGTGGATTCCTGCTCGTTCACCTTATTTTGAGGGCCGTGTTATTGGCTCTCACGTGACCCAACGTTGATCGGCTCCTAAGATGGAAAAATGTTTGTTCAATAGGAGGAGGGAGCAGCAGAAGTCGGCTGATGGGGCGAGGCTCCACCATTTGTGAACTGTGTGTCGCCGTATTGGTAGACAGTACAGGGTTAGGGACCCGCAGGGGTCGGCAACAACAACTCAATCTACTTACTCTCTTTCCAACAGAGTACCCATTCTGTGAGACATTTGGCAGTGTAAGTGTTAATGGACTAAAACGGAATTATATTTTATATTCTCCCCGGATACTAAGAGCTAATTGTTTTTTATTGATGCACCAGACGTCAATATCCGTCAGGTCGCCATCCTTCGTTCAGTGAGGCTCCAACGCCATCAAGGTAAGCACGTGACCGCCGTCGGTCCTCGTGGCCCCGAGAAAGTTCCCTCTATCTTGGTGGTGTAAGGGTCAACGAACATCAGGCAGGGCGTGGTCGAACTAATTCTTCAAACTTACTCTGGTTATATCCCTGTTGACGTCTTTTCGGCTGTTTTAGGACAAAAACCAGCTGCGGTAATAACGAGTGAACTCCGACTCGGACGAACTCTTCAGCTGAGATCGATTCCGTCAAACGTTTTCATATCGAATATTCAGTATTGATTTATTTAACCTTGACTGTGAAATAATCGACATCAGATATTCAATATTTAATGTTCAATTTTCCTGTTAATTATCACAAATAATAATAATATTAATAATCGTAATAATAATAATTTTAACAAAATTAACGTAAATGATTCCGCTTCAAAGTCTGAGATTCTATTGAACAATTTAAATAAAACCTGTATAATCATAGTTATCTCCCTTTACAAGGATATTTTAACTTTATCTCACAAAACGCAGGAGGCGAATTTAACTTCTAAGCGGCCTTCGTGAGACGAATTTAATTGCATTTCCCCTTCTATTAAATATCGAGTTTACCTGACAGTTGACCGTAGTCACGCACCTCTTACTGCTCTATTTTCAATGCGCTCCTACCTGCTTGTTTCCCCTGTGGCACCTGGCAGCGAGGGTCAGTCAAGATGTGGCCCGGCCCCGTTGTTAACGACTGGAGGGGCCTCCTGCCCCCCAGCCCGTGCGGAGCTGGCAGCCTGACGGGCTAATGGACGTTTGTACCGGCCCAGCCCGGTCTCGCCAGGTGGTCGGCCTGAGTTAGAGAGAACTGAGAGACCTCCCGGGGGTGGGCGGAGGTTTTACAGCGGTCAGTTTGAGAAGAGATTCCTGTAAATAGTCGATGAACCCCGAGGCCATTTTGTGGCTCCCCTTCCCCTGTGGAGCCCCTATACAGCCGCTCCTTCGTGTTATAAAATTTAAAGAAAGTAGAATTTAGTTCATAACTCGGCCACTGCGAGTAAAGGAAGGAAAAGATGGTTGGGGTGAGAGGAGAAAACCGACCAGAGAATTAACAGACTTCCTGGAACAGAAATAAGATGGAACAGTAAACAGAATCAAGGTTTGGATAGGAATTTTACCTCGTTTATCGTCAGCGGCTTCTACATCGAGAGGATAAACCGGAGATCTGTAGATCTTTCAGAGAGCAGAAAAGCAACAGAACATCGACTAAACCAGATGGAAAGAAACGAATTGATTAAGCCGAACACTACGATCGGCGATTAAAAGGATGGATTCTGTAGAGCGGAGATTTATAAACCATGTACAGTATTTTCATTTTATAAAGTCAGGCGCTTTCTAAGACAAACTGGGTGCCCGACCCAATGTCTCTGATGATAATTATGTCCCTCGACAGAGCTACAAGCCGTCCTTAGAAATAGTTATCTGGTATCAAAGCAGAGTTTCATTCAGATTAACTGTCTCTTCTATGGTTGATTCAGGGCATCCCTTAATAATTAACAGCGTGAAAAGGCTCATTTTAATATTCAGTCGATTGATTTAAATATTTGTAAATGGAAATTCGATCTAAAATGTTTTATTTTCGTTTCAGTCCTTTTGTGGAAATGATAGAAAGCAAACGCATCTTCCCTTGATCAGATTTAATGCAAAGAGAAGATGAGTATTTTGAGTAAGTTATATTTGTCCCTATCCGTGTGTGTCCTCCTCAAGGATGGATTAACCGAGATAAATGCAGAGATTTGTTTTCCGAATGAAGCAGACGAAAATCATGTTACTTTATTTTTAAACAGTTTTTAAAATATGGTCTAAATTAGTAAAATATCGACATCTATGTATAAACTGGAAACTTGGTTATAATGGTGTTAAGTCTCAGGCTACTTTCACTTTAGATGTTATCAAATAAGGTTAATGTATTTTATTCAGGGGAATCAAAGGTACGGTATTTACAATGATCTCTTTAGGCAAATTTTACGTGTATATGGATCAGTTATATAATAACAGGATATGATGAAGTGAAAGGGAATGGATTATTCATTCAAGAGTAATTCAATTTCTGTCGGATATATAAATTACAGTCGTTACATTTGCTAATTATTAGGTATTTAAATTCCGATTTCAGCTAAAGTAAATTAGCCCATCAAAAGGATTTCACTATTGCACATTAATTTACTTGTGCCTCAAATTTAAATCTGTTGTAAACTTCAATCGTGAGACCTTTGGTATCTTTGATGGAGCTGGTGTGCAACAGAAAGATCCTCGGCTTCAGTTAGACACGATTGATGAGTCTGCATTCAAAATCCAAAAAGGAAAAGGAAAAATGCGACACTTCATTTTCCGGAAAAAAGGAATTTTGTCCAACAGTGAGAGAAAACTAGACAAAAAATGTTGCCTGATGGATCGTTTGCTACAGAGAGTCCTCTTTGTTAATTATCTGCACCTCCAGCTTACTGCGGAGTATGGCCAGACAGTGACACCAGAGTGTGGACAGAGGATGTTTTCCTTCTGGCTCTTCAACCAGCTCACCTGTATTATGCCTGCCTGGACTCTGTACCTGTAGTTCCGTCCTCACAACGACGTCAGGCGGTGGTTTAACGATTACCACAACAGGTCAGTTCACCTATAATTTTGAACGTTCGTGCACCAGTTCACTGGATACGAGAAGATTACTTGTTAGTTTACTCTAAATTCTTATCCAACTTCTATAACCATCTTGTACTGGTATCAACCAGCTCAGGCTCTGACCTCACCTGACCTGAATATATCACATGTGCCAAAGGTGTGAATTCTGATCTCTTTCTTTTTTGTGGATGTTATTTTCTCTGTCAGAGTTTCCCAGTCAGTATCTTTATTTATACTGATCTTGTTTATTAGTTATAATTTACCTATAACAGCAGCAGTGTTCTGATTGTCTGCGGTCACACAAAGTACCACGAAAACTGTACCTCAAGTTTAGTCCAAGTTTGTGTTGAAAGTGAAGTTGTCGTCAAGAACCCGCCTGCCCCTTTCAATAACAGGATGGACACCTTTAAATTCAGAAAGAAAGGATTCATTAGCCCCCTTTGTTTGAGGTGAGGCAGAAAACAAGGCATCCATGAAAGATACGTGAGCAGTTTGGTGGTAAAGGGTAAGAAATATCCACCTGTCCCTACACCCTGGACCCCACCCAGCCAGTCTGACTTTGATGTATTCTATTCTCAGGATCGACCGTAGTTATTTTATGCAGTACCTTCATTGTTGTTACCGAAGTTGTATATTTAGTTTTGATAAAGGAAATTTTCTGGAATAAATTTAGATCCGAATTGGTAAACAGACCATCCTCTTCATCAAAAAAATTAAAATAATTTCACAAATATTTTTTAACTTAACTTTGATTATTTCAAACATTTTCTGAATCCTGAAGATAATCTAAAGCAGAATCTCTTTATATCACAAACTGATATTTTCACCTTTAATTGACCCTTACGTAGAGTTTACTTTAAATAACATGGGTCACTGATCAGAATTCCTGTTATCTTTTTTCAGAAATATAAACTCTGCCAGCAACATAAAAGAGGAGAACATTTACTCAGGTATTTAAATTAAAATTAAATTATTATAAATTGAGTTCACTGTAACTCTTAGCTTTTAGCGAGAGACAGTTTTTTCAAATGTGCAACCGAATATTCTCAATTGCAAGACTTCAGTAAACTGCTTTCTTTTTTCTGCATACAACCTAGATAAATGATTTATATCAATGATTTATTGTCTATCATTTCTAGCTGTTTTATGTTAACCTCGATAGGAATGAATAGAGTTATCACGTGTGTTGACAAGGAAACATACCCAATTATCTCTCTACCTTTCCTGCCCCAAAACTGTTAAAGAATGGCATTTAGGCAAACGAAGGTATGGTAATTAAGAAGTATAAATGAGTAATGTATACAGTGTCTTTCCATTAGGAATATTTTAATGTTATCTTTGTTTTATTGTCTACAGCAAGTTGTATTATTCATGTATAATGACTACTTTTGTTGTGCATATTTTGTATTATAATATTTTCTTTCATAATTGAGTATGAGTTTTCTCAAATCAAAAAACAATATTTGCACTTCAAAGCAACGTTTACTTCAACTCTTCTGAGGTGGTTGTTGTGTTACTAAAGGCCAATTAAATTATAATTTGTATGTTCATGGTCGTCTTATGTAGTAAAGCTTACAGAAGTGGTAACAGGAGAAGATGGCTGTTTTCTTCACTAGTTCTTTTGTTGTTTTCTTCTTAAGTCCAATACAATGAAGGTCAAATGTTGTGTTTACTCATGGAAGGTCAATACAGCTGCATGAAGGCAAATAAAAAGCTAATTATTGGATACAGTTCCAAGCACTTTTAGGATTATCAAATTAACGAGAGATTTCTCATTAAAATAATATTAAAACTTCTGACCAAACTGGCGCAGACTGATGGGTCTCTGAAAATACATCCATATTCTTGAAACACCTGAGCAATTCACTTATAATACATCACATAACCCCAACTTTGATGTGGTGTCCACATCAGGATTGGTACGCGGTAGATTAGCTTATGTACAGTCACCATACAAAATATCATAGAGAAAGCATCAAATTGTTGTTTTGAATAATTAAAATTCTCGGTTGTGGAGCACCAGGGCTTTCTGTGTCCGCGACCTGTCTTCATCAAACAGGTGGCAGAGATGGGATAATGTAGGTAAACATCTGTCAGGCAGTAAGGAAATTTTAGACAATTACAGTAGCCAGCTGATACTGGGAGAAACCTACCTATTCAAAATAAAAACACAGTTCATCAAGAGATTGGATTCTAATAATCGACATTGTGCTGCAGGGAATAATGGTAATTTAACCAAAAAATTGGACAGTTTATTTTCACTATATTTGGACATTTGATGCATTTTCTAATGACGGTCACGACCTTTAGGAGGCTGAAGAGCCAATTATTGATTGCGCTGTACTGTTTCTTACGATCCAAGAGCTGCATAAATCAGTCTTGTGACGGTGGCCTCCATTCTTCCGTCAGCGCTTAACGCAGTTACAGAAAGGGTACTAGCTGCTGGTAATCATTATCCATGGAAGGGAGATTCCAGACAGTGAAATTTTCTTCTGTTTACTTACCGGGCAGCCGTTGGTAGATACCGAACGGTGATGGTGGAGTGGTTTTCCGGGACACGTGATGGAGGTTCCGTAGTTAGCACTTGACTGGCTCACCATGACCTCCGCCCAAGGGCAGACAAGCGTACCGAAGTAACTTGCTTGGTTACCGAGATCTTGTGCCACTGACGTAATATGATCTTTGACCTCGAAAGTCAGCGAAAAGTTTGACACAAAGAAGAAATGCACTTAATGGAAGATTTCTTTGTGCCACAAAGGCAAAGAGTTTTTAAGGACGTTGATCATCAAAGAGGATTACTCTTGAAAACAATGAAAACAGAAATCTACAGGCCTCTGAAGATTTTGGTTGACATTTCTCAGGTAATAAAATATACTAATAACTGGAGCGGACGTTTCTTTTGCAATCGTAGAGAAAAGGTAAAAGAACGAAGACAATAAAAGTTGCCAACCTTATTTTGATTGATTAGTGCCGGTGAATATCAGGATTTATTTTACATAAAAACAAATCTGATTCCGTTGACTGTAAACCATTATATTTTCAAATAAACTGTAGTTTGCTTCCTATAATTAACAAAAATCTGTAAATGGTTTTTAAATTGTTTATCACATATCAGTTAAACTAAATTACCTGTCATATCGTTCGCTTATGTTATACGTCTCAGCGATATTCGAGCTGATACCAGCCACCTGCACATTATTAACACTTAAATGTAGGTAATTTCAGCCACAGACTGACCGTTAGTTGTTCAGTCTCACTCCTCTATGGTAGAGCTTCTGTGTAGGGTTTACGCTACTGGATTACTAGAGAATCTACGTGTGGTTATTGTGTCTATTGGGGTGATTTTGTTGATGAATTCAAGTCGTTTATATTCACTGAATACTCGAATTTAAAATCTGAATCATTGCAATATAAGGAAGATTGAAAATGGAGGCCGTCCAAAGATTCCCCTGAACCTCTTTATCTGACAGAACAGAGACAATTTGAGGCATTCTACAATGCTCTATAAGTTAGCACAGAGGTCAATTCCTGCGTGAAATAAGAGATGGATATGGAATATATCAGAGAAATAAAATAAAGGAATGTTTTTTTCTGGATTTAACTGAACCGCATAGAAAAATACAAATACGTTTAAAAGTAACCAGTGCATATTGTTTTCTTCTCTTCCGACGACCAGACGTTTATCCGAAAGATTTCTCCTACCTTTATTTGAGATAGCTGAAGTTGTTTTATACGTAAACTTGAAGGAAAAGTTATCAAAAGTAAGAACGATGATGGGGCGGAATATGATAGAAATGTAAACTAAACATTATCAGATAATGTGAGAATAAACCTGTTATTTTTGTGACAGTAAACAAAAACATTTTTGAAATTACAAGGAAGAAATCAAAAGTTGATTTAAAAGGTAGAGGGATATTTTCACCAACGTTCAATACATAATAAACCATAATGTATTAATACTTCCAATAAAAGATCTTTCCACTGAAAATACATTACAATGGTTAATTGTAGGAAACAAAGCAAACTGTTTATGTTTGGAAAATGTCGCCTGATATCGAAACAGATGCGACTTATTTTCTAATTAAAACCTCTATATTACTTAATCTAGAAGAGTAAACTTATAAAAACAGTCTTTGGATAAACATTCAGGTGCATTTTGTAATACAAAAATAATCTCCTAAGACATCTAGTTGAGATGCACGGCTTTTATATGATAATATCTTAGCCATATAAATATATTTCTTAAATAATTATAATTTAATTAATGTAAAAAACGACGTGATATTTTATACCATGATAGAACTGATTTAGTATTCAGATACTCTGGTTTTCTTTGACTTCTTTTCTATATTACTTGCTTCATGAACGACAGGAGACAACAGAGGGACTAAGAGGGTTTATTCTATAAGCAAAAGATCATACACAGAAGTAATTAACACAAGAAGCTTCAGCTCAAATTAAATTTGAAGGCTAAATTGTAGCCTGAAATTAAAAACCATCTTTTACACTTAAACAAGCACATCTACACTACAGTGGGTGATTATAACTGTTGTTCAACTTTCTGAGTCCCAATTCCAGTCCAGGGTCGTATCCGAATTCTTCTTCCCTTCCAATCTTTATTTCTTCTGAAACGACAAAAACACCAAATATGTTTATACAATGATCATTTTATTAATTTTTTTTCAGTTTTCACACCAGCGAAAAAAATGATTTTTACATAACAGAAATTTAAGTTCAATCAGGGATATAACCTTGGAATGAAATATTTTTTTGCTACAATACTAAGACACGGGAAAGAACTAGAAATACAAGAAGATCCAGATTAAAGATACCTGATGGAGAATCACGTGACCAGACTAATTTATCTTGTTTTAATATGAATACATGACGTCATATGTTTGTATTTTTTTTACATTTACTGTCTGGTGTGTGATCCCTTTCTTCGATGATGTTGCCTACAGCCTTAACTCGTACAGCGTTAATAAACTAAATTATAACGTAGGTATTAGGACCTCCGTCTTTATATTCCATGTATTTTAAATCTATATCTACATCCACATAACAAAAAGGGAGTAATTTTCAGCAAACGTTTACTTCCTCTCCAGGAACAGAAAGCCCTGACACAATCAGCTGAAGATTCATCATCGATTTGCAGAGACAAGAAGCTATAAAAATACACCATCGGTTCAGTGTATCATCAGTTATTAAAATCACGTCTTTTTCATATAAAATGTAACAAAACTAATGACTTTTGATAGTCTGCATAATTTGTTTTTAATTGGTTCCTCCAGTGTTGGATTTTCTTATCGTGACAGTAAAGTATTTTCACTAGTTGTCTATCGGGTCACCACTGAAACAGGAAAGACCCCTTCCAAATGCGAAATTATAAGCGAGTGTGGATCAAGATCCGTTCAAGGGGATCCATTTCAGATGGGCATAAACAACGTTATCCCGGACTAAACGCGACCAAAAAATTCACTACATTTTCTAATGTGGAAGAAATCCGGAGTGCCAGAAGTAGCCCCTGTCGATCCCTGGTAAAGAGGAAAGAGAAGAAGTCATGTCAGAGATGTGGACCAACAGGGAATCTAACTCGAGACCTCAACCACCAAACTCCACAAGTCTAACCACCAGGTGATCGACCATCCAAATATTTATTATTAGATATTCATCCGCATCTGCTACACGTTACCCTTTCTGTTGCTTCATAAAATCAGATCAAATATATGTTAAAGATTCTCCATCTTATGTGAGAGGCTAACCGTATTCAGTAGTTATACAAGTAAATTAATAAAAACAATTACATTAACGATGGTAAACGAACACAGACAGGTAGATCAATGAAACCATCAAAACTAACATTTTTATCACAGCGAGGATTTTAAATGTGAATTTTGAATAATTGATAATCAGCGAGACAACGTAGAGGAGAGGAAACGAAATAAAGATTCACTAAAGAAATTGACATCGTCGATATCTTTAAGGGACAAATACAAACGATAGAGATCTGCGTGTAAATATTTCGTCGCTATTTGTATACAAAGGTTTGAAATATTTATCATCAATAAGTGAATAATGTAAGAATTTTGATAATATATCGAATTTACAGTATAAAACAAGTGATATAGGTTAACACGGTGCATTTTATACCTATGTAACATCATTGCAATGTCTATTAATGCTCCTTTTCTCTAATGCAGCTTTTGTATGATTATTAAATATTTCATTTGCCAAAATCGGTTATTATTCATGTAAATGGATACAAGTAATATTTTACAAGACTTTTTTTTCAAAATCTATATACGTTGATGGGGAAATATAAACAATAAAATATTAAACACTTACTCCCTGTGTAGTTTCGTCCACATGCGAGATGAAATAAAATTAAAATGTATTACAAAAAATACAAAAGAAATATTGTTAATAAAAATATATTTGTTGTAACAATATTCTAATATGACATTTTAACAAAGGAGTTTAACGGATTACATTGATGAAGACCGCGTTTACAAATTTTCAAAGTAAAGAAAAGGGAAGATAAAAACTGTTAATAGAGCCTAATATTGATTTATCTCTATGTTGAATCAAAATGATAAATGCAATTAGAAAGATACCAAAACTCCCAAATTGTCAATACATTCTACAAAACGAATATTCCATTATTTAAATGAGACATTTATAAAACATTCTAAATTTGTGGGAACCATGAAGGCTGTAATTTAAGCATATGTCGGGAATATATAAATTATTTTGTGTTTAACTAATCTTCCTTTATAAAATCCTTCACGTCTTTTAAATTAACGCAACAAAAAATATCTTGCAAACAAACAGATATTTATGGACATTGAAATATATATATATATATATTCAATGAAAATAGCGATAATATTTTACAAAAAATAATTTTGTCTGAGAATAAGAAAATAGAAAAACTTCATCGTAATGTTTTATAAGTTATAGGAAATTGCCTATCTGACGATCGACATAATATTATAAGAGTTAGGGAGGTTTTATTAAGTAAACTTAAAATCTATTTTGTTGTGCAGTACAAGCAGATCCAGCATCGATTTCTGGTCTATGTACAGAAAATAAATACTTATCTTTTCAATAATATGCAAACGATATTCGTTATTTATCTTCTGAAATAATTTAAATGTTCTAAATATGATAGAAAATTACTATAAGTAATTAAATATGAATAAATGAACACTGAAACTTGATATAATAAAGAATATTTAGAAGTTGCTTAGATTTAAATATTAAGTCATTTTGACAAAACTGTAGTTGAATATTTTATATAGAAGATAAAAAAATATATTCAACATTTTCTATAGTCAAAGATATACAAATAAATATAAAAATAAAAACTGCCTAAAATACAAATCAACTATGTAAATTGTAATAATATCAAAATCTGACTATATTTATTATTTCTCTTAGGAGAGGATTTTAAATTTAGCCTTTCTTTCATTTCAAAATCTGTTATTCTCACTAAGGCAAGATTCAACAAACATTGATTATTAACTAACTCCTTCAAACTGAATAACAAGCCTGCCAAAAATATGATGTTTCTTATAAAAATATTGTAAGAGAGTTAGAAGATGATAGACAATCTCCAGGAACTCTTAAACATTAACTGAAGTTAGTGACATATAAATCATGAAAAATCCAAGGGATAAATGCAGATTAGTTGTATAAAAACCATCTGTTAATACGAAAGGATAGAGAAGAAAGCCGATAAATGAGAAGTAAAGACTTACCCACTGTGTTTTTGGTTGAAATTGAGATGAAACAAAAACAAAGAGTGGTTATTAAAATAACATTACATAAATATTGACTAATTTATCTGCGATTTAAAATGTTTGAAAGATATAATATTTTATCCAAGAGAAAAAAAAAACAAAAAAATCATCGTAATTTTCCTGATTTATGCGGACTTATATAAATATTTATTTTTCTGGCAATGAGGAATCTATTGATACTGACTTTTAAAATAGAAGAATAGATTCTCTTTTAAAATGTTACCAAAGCTGACTTTTGGTTTGAATCAAAAAGATTTCCGTGTAATTTTAATTAAGGATTACACTGGTCAACACATATTTTTGGCAAAATGAGACTGGTTTTGGGGGTTTTCAAGGGCGCTGAAATCCGAATCTGACATTTGTTTTTTCAAGTTGGCTCTAGTTTTTGGAGATATCACAGGGGGTCGTTCGTCTGAAATCACCCATTCGCGACCATAACTAAAAGTACAAAAAACGGCTAATATAGTGCAAAAATGTCAGATTTGATTTTATGATAATCCAAAACCACAAAGACAGTGTAAAATCTCAATCTAACAAGTTAAGTTAGATATAACTCATTCATTTATTAATAAATGAACACTTTTCATATATTTCGAGATATACAAAAAATTTGCTAAAAATTTGCTGAATTTTAATTCTCCAAGGGAAAAAAACATTTACATAATCAGTTATATATCATAAATTAATGCAAAGCATTATTATACACTAGATTCTAGTTAAAATGAACACACAAAACAATATTTTATTCACAAAAGTGAAATTGACGTTTTATACGATTTTCGCTTGTGAGCAACTTCGGCATCTCTCAAAAGGTTCCAGCAGTAGTCTGCCATCATGTGCTCATCCCATTTGCCTTGATACCTCTCTTCCATTGTTTTGATGTCTTGATGAATCCTCTCCTTGCTCCTCACTGAATCACCAAGTTACCAGGAAATCTGTCGAGGTGTGGCTAAACAAGAAATGAAACTTTTGATGCTCACATTTCCCCTAGTTTTTCGTATGCAGTAAGCATCTTACGGACCAATTGCTTGTAATTGTCAGCTTTGTGATTTCCCAAAAAGTTGTGTCACTACATCTGTGAAGGACACCCAAGCATTTAACTCAACCATTTCATAGATTAGTGAAGTCAGAATCCCGAATGAGCGTTCGAATCTGAGGTCCATCGAAGATCCACTTTTAGCTTTTTTCGATGGAAAGACCTGGAAATTGCCTCATATGTACTTGAAGCAATCCCCATTTTGTTCAACGCCTTAACAAACTGCTTCTGAGCCCTAGTTTTATGTGCAAAGGAGGGAAGATGATTCTATCCCTGGGTACCAAAGGCTCATTGATGACGTTGGCTGTCCGACTTTCGAGACTTTCTCGTTTCTGCCATTCTCCCTTCTCCAGTGCTGGATTCTTGCTCTGCTATCCCACAAACAAAGAAAGCAGGGATACTTTTGTGTACCCACTTTGCTGACCAAGCAGAAAATCACCATTTCAAGTCCACACAAATCAGCCATTTATGAGTTGTTGTAATTTTAGCTTTTCAAGAACAATTGGATACCATCAACTCTTCTTTCATCTTGGTAAATGGCCAAGTGGTACAAGAGCAACTTATTGGCCATTATGAAAAGTACAACTTTAGACTTGCTTTCGAGCTATCTATAAAGGACCGCCAATCTGCTTGTCATATGACGAGATCCCCATGCAGTTAAGAAGTGCAGAAACGTCATTACAAAAAGATCAGGCAGGTCATCTTCTTTAGAAAGAAACGAAGCAAGCTGCCTTCCCTTGTCCTATAGTAATGTTATAATGATTCAATAATATCAGAAAAATTATTATTTACTGCTATCTATATTGGAAGTATTTTCAGGGAGAAATTTTAGCAGTTTTAGGCTTATTTGAGGCTTCAATATTTTTCTAAACTAGAGCCAATAGACAAAACCAATGTTATATTCGTAATCAGCGACTTCAAAACCCAGAAAACACTCCTAGATGGTCTGCCAAAGAAAAAAAATAAAATTTTTGTGACCAGTGGTTATCAACGAGAAGGCAAAATTCATCATATATGTGTTTCATCAAAAATAAAAGCCTTATTTTATCATGCCCATCTAATTGTGAATTCAATAATGAACTACTAAGATGATCGATACATTAACAACAATAAAGATATTTTCTCTGAAATTAGAATATTCATATATATAAAGAAAACAACGTTTTAATATTAAAAAGAGGAAGTGAAGATGTTATGTCCTCCAATTAATATCATTTATTTATTTTATGCCTTCTGCTGTAAAATTTCCGATTAACAATTCTGCCATAAACTTATGTAAGAATCTTACAATTTAATTTTCAAATTAGGAACATTATGTAAATAAATTATTAGTTACAGTTAGCAGAATATAAATCAAAGTTAATCCACCTCTCTATTCCTCCCTTATTTGAAGTTAACCAGGGAAGGATACTATTACCAAGAAATTATGAAATTTACATTCATAAATTGACCAAGTGTATTTTAAATGTCGGGATATTGGGCTCTGATAACTTATATGCAGTAGGTAAAGCAATATAGTATACGCATTTCAAATATTATTTTTCCCGCTATTGACTTCTTTGAATTTATCACAAATTAAATTATACTGCTGCTTAATATTTCAAAAGAACTGTGGTTATTAGATTTTGTAGAAATATTTTTTATTTCAATTAATAAATGTTTAATGCAGAAATGTTTTCTACATTTCAAGTAATTTTTAATTTTTGTCCAAAGATGTGATTTCTACATTTCATTCAAATTCACAATCCATTTAACCCATTTTTTCCTTAAAAAACAAACATAAAGAACAGATACACATGTGAGATTAAATTCTAAACATAAAAAGTACCAGTGTCGATGCACCAAAAGAGTGTGATTTATCTCAGATTCCCCTTACGGATAGTATAAAGTATAAGATCAATACATTTACGTAATTTATTGACTTATCACTTTAAAAATGCAATCGGGATAATGAATTTTCGTGCTAAATTTGACTAATTAGATGTGCTGTTAATTTTAAAATAATTGTTTTGGGACTTTCTTAGAAGAAGATACTGAATATGAATTCATTATTTTTCCCCAGCTGTGATATCAGGTCATCTGATATCATTAAGCTAAGATAGAATCACCGATAATATACGCTATTCCTATTAAAAGTGAGACGTACTCAATGATAGATTTCTGAATATTTGCAGGATCGCTTTTTTCATGTTTCATAATTTTATTTGGTTCATAGTTATTACATTTTATTAAAGAAGGAACTAAGAATTATAGGGATGACTCTTCCTGAATACCTTCCAAGCTGCCAAATCGGAAACTTTTATTTATTGCATATATTTAAAGACTATTGTTTATTAATATGAATCTTCAATAATTTTCCAACATTTGCTTTTTCCTTTACTAACACAAGGCTCGGTTATTTTGTGTTTTTCCTTTGTCATTTTTATACTTCTCAGTTGGAGAAATAGTTCCTTTACAATAAATTTATTTTCTATGCAAGTATCTGTATATTTTCCAAGACCTTCTACGTAAGCGTCGCAGAATCATCAGAGTTTCTTTATATTTGATAAAGGTATATTTATTTGATATATACTAATTCAAATGCATCATTAAAGATCTCTTCTGATGTATTCTAATTATATGTCTGTTTCTACAGATAAATGCAAACAAAGAAATCCATAAACTATAAACATTTACTGGTTTTCAAATGTTCCAGATGTAAATTGAAAGTGAAATTATTGTTAGTATTAACGTGAAATATCAATAGTAGGAAAATAGTTTGAAATTAATTATTCTTTCGGTATTATATATAATTAATATGGAATTTTATGCTAGAAAATTAACAAATATATTAAACTTTTGTCTAGCTTCAAGAGGTCAGTGTGACAAAGATTCATTTTGCTATCCATCCTTAACGTAGTCTTAATGATATTTTCTGGAAGAAAATATGTTGTTCTTTATTATTTGAGTTGCAGAAACTTCCTCAATCTGTGTTTAAACCAAATCATACTTTTAAAATTAATTTTGTTTATATAATTATTGAAAATTAAATGCTTTTATTTTCACATCTGAACACTATTGTTGTACGCAATATATTGCGAATTTCTTACCAATTATGAAACAATTTTCATAAAGATAATAACATAAATAATATTTATCTCCCATAGACAAAATTACGATACAAGTCATTGAACAAAAAACATATTCCAATATTATTGTAGGAAGTGAAAAATATATATGTCATAGTTTGCATCCCAATTTAAGAGAATGCTCCCAGACTTAAAGAAAGCGATCACCTATTATTTCATGACAAGATATGTAGGTTATTTTTAATTGAATCATTGAGAAAACCCATGCGTAAATTTTTTCAAAGTACAGATAAAGGAAAATAAAAACTGTTAATGAAGCTTAAAGATAATCAATCTCTGTACAAAATCATAATTATAAGTACTTTTAGAAAAACACGCATAATCCACATAGAGTGAATGTGTTTTCATAAATTCACATAACATTATTAAAATGGAAAGTTTAAAACATATCAAATTTTGAGGAAACATGGTGTCTGTAAATTACGCGTATATAGAATATGAAATGTTTTCTTTGATTAATAAATCTTTTATTAAAATCATTGGATTCTGAAGTAACCTCAAGTGAAAATATATTGTTGTATATTTTTTCGGAGAAAATTAAATTATGTAGCAGCAATATATATTCAAAGAAAGGTGTGCATAATAATTCACATAAATTAATTTCGTGACCAAGAATAATAGAAGCAGATTCCACATCAGCGAATTAAAAAAAAAAAATTAAAAGGTTAATTAGGTAGCTGCTGATGGTCTCAGTGTAAACAACGTTAGAGAGGTTTATTAAACGAATTTAAATCTTTTTGGTTGTGAATACAAGAAAATCAATTATTTATTCCAGGTTCTCTAAAGAGATAATATACACTTCGTATTCAATAATATGAAAAAAATATTTATTCTTTATCTTCGGAAATAATTTAAATGTTTCGAAAATGAAAGACAAATTATTAAAAATAATTATATATGGAATAATGAACACAAAAATTGATAAAATAAAGAATATTTAGAAGTTGATTGCATTGAAATGTTAAGTCCTTTTGAAAAAATTGTGGATGAATATTTTAGATATAAAATAAACTATATATTCCAAATTTTTGGATTGGAGAGACAAGGGTGTAAAAATAAATATAAAGATAAATCTGCCTTATACAACTCAGCTTATGTGCATTGTAATATATGAAATTTTGAGTCTATATTTAATATTTTTCCTAAGAGATGATTTTAAAGGATTCCCTTTATTTCAAAGTTTGTTATTTGGACTAAAGCAAGTTTCAAAACAATCATTTATTTATTTATTAACTCTACTGACATGAATAACAAACCTTTAAAAAATATGCTGTTTCTTTATAAAAATAATGAAAATTAGCATGAAGATGATAATTAATCATAAATACCATTCTGTTAAAATACTGAATATTGTAACATATAATTCATATGAAAATCTAAGGAGATAACTGCATATTAGTTTCATAAAATCATCTGTAATACTAATGGAAAGAGAAGAAAGCCCACAAATGGGAAATAAAGACTCACCCACTGTGTTGTTCGTTGAAATTGTAAGACGAAAGAAAAACCAAGAATGATTATTTGAAAAATAATATAAAATAAATATCGGCAAATTTAATTGTGATTAAAAAGAAAGAAAGTTTATTTTATTCAAGAGACTAAAAGGAATTTAAAAATTACAAGGAGTGCCATGATTAAGACGGACTTTATGACAAATATTTCTTATTCGGTCAGTCATGTACCTATTTATTGTGACATTTTTTTATAAAATAGGGAGATGATTCTCTTTTATAATTTTACCAAAGTGGATTTTCCTTAAAGTGAGTCAAAACAAAATTTTCCGTGTGATTTCAATTATGGATGTAATAAGAGAAGGAATACATTTTCCTATATTTTCTTAAGAAATGAAAGCCTTTATTTCTTTATACACATTGTCATTTGTTTTTAATAATCAAATAATAAATGTGAACTATATATTGGCAAAAATTAGAATATTCGTAGAAATGAAACTTTTCTTACAAACAAAAAACACAGGTTTTAATATTAAAGTTGGAAGGTAAGTCACGTGCTCCTCTTAGAGATTAAATTTGAAACTAAGGAAACATATGTATATCAATTTTAAGAAACAGAATAATAATAATAATAAGAATAATAATAATAATAATAATAATAATAATAAAATAATAATAATAATAATAATAATAATAATAATAATAATAATAATAATAATAATAATAATAATAATAAAATAATAATAATAATAATAATAATAATAATAATAATAATAATAATAATAATAAGAAAGTTAATGGAGCCTGTAGATGGTCCACCTCTTTATTAGACGCTAATTTAAAGTAGATCAGTAAAGGGTCCTATTACCAAGCCATTTTTACATGATTCCTAAACTGACCGGACGTAAGTAACATCACCAGATATTGAGCTTCGCTAACTGATAAGCAGCAGTTTTTTTTAAATAAATGATACATATTTCAAGTATTTTCTATCAATCTTTAACACAAATGAAATTATACAGCTGCTTATTATTTCAAAGGAAATATAATTATTAGATTTTAGAAAAAAACTTATTTATTTATTTATTTAAACACTAAATGTTTAATATAGAAAATTCTGCTATATTTTATGTATTTTTCATGAATGGACCAATAATAGAAGGTTATATCACCACATCATTGAATTTCACAATCCAGTTAGCACATTCTTTTCAAAACAAATATAAAAAGGAAAATCACGTGAGATTCAATTCTAACATTAAGCACACATTGGTGTATACACCAAATCCTGTGATTTTCTCAGAAACTCCACTGATAATAGAATCTGCACAATTTCCCCTAATTTTTGGATAGTGCTCTCTAAAGGTGAAATTAGGGGGATGAATTTTCGTGCTTAATTTGACCAATTAGAATGGAGTGTTAATTTTTATATAATTGTATTGGAAAACTTTATAAGTAGAAACCTAATATGAAATTCTTATTCCTTCCAAACTATATCAGGATATATGATATCTTAAGCTAGTAATAGAATCTCTGAAAAAATAGTAAACGTAGGATAGTCTGAATGATAGATTTCAAAATATTTGTAGAAAAAAATGTGCGTGGCCCTTAATATTACATGGTTCATTGATATGAAAACAGCACTAAGAATCACAGTGTTGACTCTTACTGAATACATTCCAGGCTCAAACCAGAAACCGTCATTTATTGCATATGTAAAATATATTTTGCATTAATATGAATCTTCATTAATTTTCCAAAATTTTATTTTCGTTTACTGAGACAAATGTAAGTGGAGACTCGGTTATTTTGTATTTTTCCTCTGTAATTTTATACTTTTGATTTGGCCAAATCAGTTCCTTTCCGATCAGTTTATTTTCTTTGTAAATATCTGTATATTTTTATAGACGTTCACGGGCTCCATATGCATTGCAAAATCATCAATTTTCTTTATATTTGGTAAACATATATTTGCTTAATATATACTAATTCAGTTACATAATTGAAATTCACTTCTGATTTATTCACATAAAATCTCAGCTTCTACAGAAAAATGGACAGAATGAAAGCCATAACATTTTAACTTTTACAGGGTGTTCAATATTCCAAACGTGACATGAGAGCAGAAGAAATAATTGTATAAGTGAAAGATAGGATAGAGATTGTTTAGTATCAATGATGTTTGTGTTATCATCACTAATTTTTATAACATTTTATTCATGAAAAATAAACAAACAATAAAT
The DNA here is from genome assembly GCA_018389105.1 of Nautilus pompilius. Taxonomy (NCBI): domain Eukaryota; kingdom Metazoa; phylum Mollusca; class Cephalopoda; order Nautilida; family Nautilidae; genus Nautilus; species Nautilus pompilius. Next base: position 28,747 of record JACATO010001182.1, on the reverse strand, counting down.
TAAACTGTAGTCTCCATTCAAGTCGAAAATGAAACTGATCCCGTTTTTGAAAATTTGAGGAAACGGACAGAGAATAGTGAAAAAGATACAGAAATAATATTACATTTTTCTAAAAACTACACAAAGTTACGATTATTTACAATGGGCAATATTTTCATAATATATATGTAGCCATTAAAGTAGCAAAATTTGGCAACAGTAATTAATTCGATTTAACAAAGAATACGCCATAAATTGTTCATAGAACCTCATGTAAAAGTGTCATAATTTAAATGAAAGTAAACTGTTGATTACGACTTCGGTAGTTGCATTAATAATCTCACTGCATTGATGATTGGAGAAGGATAATAAATAAAATTAAATACTTACAGACTGTAGAATGGTTCAGATAAGAAATAAAAGGGAATGCAATTTAATATAAACATAAGATCAGAAAAAGATCCGTTTATATAAATATTAGTAACGGTATCTTTAATAATTAATATCACAAATTACTAAACAAGAATACCAAACAATAAATTACATTGTTGTCTCTTTCCGAGAGGACAGAATGGCAAATATTTCTGATTTGAATATTTAAGCGAAAGAGTCAAAGGATATGATAGAAAGATGATACAATTATATTTGAATATATCAGAAACAAAAGGATAGAAATTACAAATATTTTTAAATATATTTATTTCTATAATTAATCTAGTAGTTTCTCAATAATATTAAGTAGACTTTCGTTCGATGAAAAAACATGAAACGCCATAGAGCTGTTGTGAATACTCGAGTAAAAATGGCAAAGATTATACATGGTAAACGGTTGATTACTTCTTAAATAGTTACACTAAAAATCTAACTGCATAAATGGATGGAGAGAAGGATAATCAATAAAAGTTAAATACTTATATGCTGTTGAAAGAACCAGATGTGAAATTAAATCGAAAAAAAGATGATAGAAGTATAAGATTGTAAACGGATTCTATTATATAAATAATGTTAGCGGTATCAGTAAAATGAAAAAGGACCAAGGGACTAACCAAAAAAATATATTATAATGTTGTCCTTTACCAGGAGGATCGAATGTAAAAGATTCAGCTTTGATCGTTTTAACCTGAGGCAAATATTCATAGAAATATGAAAAAATTATATTTCATCTTTTCATAAACGAAAAGTTAGAAGTTACGGATATTTCTGGAGGGGTATCGTTTTAATATCTATCTTTAGCCTAATAATTTAACAATGTTTCGAGAAAATTTTCAATCGTCCATAGAGCGGTTCTTCAACTCTCATGTAAAAATGGCAAAGATAATAGGTAAACGGGTGATTTCTTCTTACGTAGATACATTAATAATCTCACTGTATTGATGAGTGAAGAGAAGGGAAATCAATAAAATTAAATACTTATACTCTGTTGAATGTAGAAGATGAGAATTAAAAGAGAAACAATTTAATATCACGTAAGATGAGAAAAAAATTCGTTTATGAATAATATTGTTAAGGGTATCATGAATAATATTATGGGATCTTAGTCAAGAATAACCAACAGAAAAAGAATTATATTGTTGTCACTTTGACAAGCTGACAGAAAGGAAAGATTCAGATTTGAATGTTTTAACGAAACACTCAAACCATAAAATTATATTTGATTTTTAAGAAACCAAAGTATAGAAATTACGTAAAGTACTAAATGGTTTTTCATTTATTATCAATAATAAATCTATTATTTAATATATTTTAAAATTCCATTCGTTTTAAAAATTTTAAAATACCTAGACCGTTCTTGATATCTCATGTAAAAATGGCAAAGATAAGCAGCAAACCGCTCATTACATTTTAGGTACATACATTAATAATATCACTGTATAGATGATTGGAGAGAAGGGAAATCAATAAAATTTAATACTTACAAACTGTGAATGTTCCAGATGAGAATTGAAAGCAAAGAAATTTAATATGAACGTGAGATCAGACGAAGATTCCTTTATATATATAAATTATGACAACATACTGAAGGAAAAAAAAAACCTTCAGATAAATTATATCGTTGTCGCTTTTCAAGCTGACAGAATGGCAAAGATTCAGATTTGAATGTTTTAAAAAAACACTCTAAGGATAAATTATATTGATTTTTAAGAAACCAGAGTATAGAAGTTAGGAATACTTCTAAATTGCTTTCCTTTTATTATCTATAATAAATCTATTAATTTAACAATATAATTTCTAAAAATGTCACCCCTTTAAAATACATTTAAAATACCTGGACCAGTTCTTTAAATCTCATGAAAAAATGGCAAGGATACGGTAGTAAACCGTTCATTATATTTTACGTACGTACATTAATAATATCACTGCATAGATGAGTGAAGAGAAGGGAAATCAATAAAATTAAATACTTACACTCTGTTGAATGTAGAAGATGAGAATTAAAAGAGAAAACAATTTAATATCAAACTAAGATGAGAAAAAATTCGTTTATGAATATATATTGTTAAGGGTATCATGAATAATTATTATGGGATCTTAGTCAAGAATAACCAACAGAAACAGATAAATTATATTGTTGTCACTTTGACAAGCTGACAGAAAGGAAAAGATTCAAATTTGAATGTTTTAACGAAACACTCAAACCATAAAATTATGTTTGATTTTTAAGAAACCAAAATATAGAAATTACGATAGTACTAAATGGTTTCATTTATTATCAATAATAAATCTATTTATTTAATAATATTTTTAAAAATTCCATTCGTTTTAAAAACATTTAAAATACCTAGACCCGTTCTTGATACCTCATGTAAAAATGGCAAAGATAAGGCAGCAAACCGCTCATTACATTTTACGTACATACATTAATAATATCACTGTATATATGATTGGAGAGAAGGGAAATCAATAAAATTTAATACTTACAAACTGTTCAATGTTCCAGATGAGAATTGAAAGCGAAAGAAATTTAATATGAACGTGAGATCAGACGAAGATTCCTTTATATATATAAATTTATGACAACATACTGAAGGAAAAAAAAACCTTCAGATAAATTATATCGTTGTCGCTTTTTCAAGCTGACAGAAGTGCAAAGATTCAGATTTGAATGTTTTAAAAAAACACTCTAAGGATAAAATTATATTTGATTTTTAAGAAACCAGAGTATAGAAGTTAGGAATACATCTAAATTGCTTTCCTTTTATTATCTATAATAAATCTATTAATTTAACAATATAATTTCTAAAAATGTCACCCCTTTAAAATACATTTAAAATACCTGGACCAGTTCTGTAAATCTCATGAAAAAATGGCAAGGATACGGTAGTAAGCCGTTCATTATATTTTACGTACGTACATTAATAATATCACTGCATAGATGAGTGAAGAGAAGGGAAATCAATAAAATTAAATACTTACAGTCTGTTGAATGTAGAAGATGAGAATTAAAAGAGAAAACAATTTACTATCAAACTAAGATGAGAAAAAATTCGTTTATGAATATATATTGTTAAGGGTATCATGAATAATTATTATGGGATCTTAGTCAAGAATAACCAACAGAAACAGATAAATTATATTGTTGTCACTTTGACAAGCTGACAGAAAGGAAAAGATTCAGATTTGAATGTTTTAACTAAACACTCAAACCATAAAATTATGTTTGATTTTTAAGAAACCAAAGTATAGAAATTACGTATAGTACTAAATGGTTTTCATTTATTATCAATAATAAATCTATTAATTTAATAATATTTTTAAAAATTTCATTCGTTTAAAAACATTTAAAATACCTAGACCCGTTCTTGATACCTCATGTAAAAATGGCAAAGATAAGGCAGCAAACCGCTCATTACATTTTACGTACATACATTAATAATATCACTGTATATATGATTGGAGAGAAGGGAAATCAATAAAATTTAATACTTACAAACTGTTCAATGTTCCAGATGAGAATTGAAAGCGAAAGAAATTTAATATGAACGTGAGATCAGACGAAGATTCCTTTATATATATATGTAAACATTTATGACAACATACTGAAGAAAAAACCTTCAGATAAATTATATCGTTGTCGCTTTTCCAAGGACAGAAGTGCAAAGATTCAGATTTGAATGTTTTAAAAAAAACACTCTAAGGATAAAATTATATTTTTTTTTTAAGAAACCAGAGTAAGAAGTTAGGAATACTTCTAAATTGCTTTCCTTTTATTATCTATAATAAATCTATTAATTTAACAATATAATTTCTAAAAATGTCACCCCTTTAAAATACATTTAAAATACCTGGACCAGTTCTTTAAATCTCATGAAAAAATGGCAAGGATACGGTAGTAAACCGTTCATTATATTTTACGTACGTACATTAATAATATCACTGCATAGATGATTGGAGAGAAGGGAAATAAATAAAATTAAATACTTACAGGCTGTTGAATGTTCAAGATGAGAATTAAAAGAGAAAACAATTTAATATCAAAGTAAGATGAGTGAAAATTCGTTTATGAATATATATTGTTAAGGGTATCATGAATAATTATTATGGGATCTTAGTCAAGAATAACCAACAGAAACAGATAAATTATATTGTTGTCACTTTGACAAGCTGACAGAAAGGAAACGATTCAGATTTGAATGTTTTAACGAAACACTCAAACCATAAAATTATATTTGATTTTTAAGAAACCAAAGTATAGAAGTTTTGTATAGTACTAAATGGTTTTTCTTTTATTATCAATAATAAATCTATTAATTTAACAATATTTTTAAAAATTCCATTCGTTTTAAAAACTTTTAAAATACCTAGACCCGTTCTTGATACCTCATGTAAAAATGGTAAAGATAAGGCAGCAAACCGCTCATTACATTTTACGTACATACATTAATAATATCACTGTATTATGATTGGAGAGAAGGGAAATCAATAAAATTAAATACTTACAGGCTGTTGAATGTTCAAGATGAGAATTAAAAGAGAAAAACAATTTAATATATCAAAGTAAGATGAGAAAGAGATTCGTTTATATAAATATTGTTAACGGTATCATAAATAATTAAGATCACAAATTTCTCAACAAGAATAAACAAACAATAAATTACATTGTTGTCTCTTTCCGAGAGGACAGAATGGCAAATATTCTGATTTGAATATTTAAGCGAAAGAGTCAAAGGATATGATAGAAAGATGATACAATTATATTTGAATATATCAGAAACAAAAGGATAGAAATTACAAATATTTTTAAATTATATTTCTATAATTAATCTAGTAGTTTCTCACTAATATTAAGTAGACTTTCGTTCGATTAAAAAACATGAAACGCCATATAGCTGTTGTGAATACTCGAGTAAAAATGGCAAAGATTATATATGGTTGATTACTTCTTAAATAGTTACACTAAAAATCTTACTGCATAAATGGATGGCGAGAAGGATAATCAATAAAAGTTAAATACTTACATGCTGTTGAAAGAACCAGATGTGAATTGAAATCGAAAAAAAAGTGACAGAAGTGTAAGATAGTAAACGGATTCTAATATATAAATAATGATAGCGGTATCAGTAAATGAAAAAGGACCCAAGAAGACTAAACAAACAATATATTATAATGTTGTCCTTTACCAGGAGGAACGAATGTTAATCGTTTTAACGAGAATCAAAATATTCATAGTCATATGATAAAATTATATTTCATCTTTTAATAAAAGAAAGGTTAGAAGTTAAGGATATTTCTGGAGGGGTATCTTTTAATATCTATCTTTAGCCTATTAAATTTCGTTTCGAGAAAATTTTCAATCGTCCATAGAGCGGTTCTTCAACACTCATGTAAAAATGGCAAATATAATAGGAAAACGTTTCATTACTTCTTACGTAGATACATTAATAATCTCACTGTATTGATGAGAGAAGAGAATGGAAATCAATAAAATTAAATACTTACACGCTGTTGAATGTTCAAGATGAAAATTAAAAGAGAAAACAATTTATTATGAACGTAAGATGAGAAAAGATTCGTTTATGAAAATACATATATATTGTTAACGGTATGATGAATAATTAGTATGGCATCTTACTCAGGAAGAATAACCAACAGGTAAATTATATTGTTGGCGCTTTTCTAAGCTGACAAAATGGAAACGATTCAGATTTGCATGTTTTAACAAAACACTCAAACAATAAAATTATATTTGATTTTTAAGAAAACAAAGTATAGAAGTTTTGTATAGTACTAAATGGTTTTTCTTTTATTATCAATAATAAATCTATTAATTTAACAATATTTTTAAAAATTCCATTCGTTTTAAAAACTTTTAAAATACCTAGACCCGTTCTTGATACCTCATGTAAAAATGGTAAAGATAAGGCAGCAAACCGCTCATTACATTTTACGTACATACATTAATAATATCACTGCATAGATGATTGGAGAGAAGGGAAATCAATAAAATTAAATACTTACAGGCTGTTGAATGTTCAAGATGAGAATTAAAAGAGAAAACAATTTAATATCAAAGTAAGATGAGAAAGAGATTCGTTTATACAAATATTGTTAACGGTATCATAAATAATTAAGATCACAAATTTCTCAACAAGAATATACAAACAATAAATTACATTGTTGTCTCTTTCCGAGAGGACAGAATTGCAAATATTCTGATTTGAATATTTAAGCGAAAGAGTCAAAGGATATGATAGAAAGATGATACAATTATATTTGAATATATCAGAAACAAAAGGATAGAAATTACAAATATTTTTAAATATATTATTTTCTATAATTAATCTAGTAGTTTCTCACTAATATTAAGTAGACTTTCGTTCGATTAAAAAACATGAAACGCCATATAGCTGTTGTGAATACTCGAGTAAAAATGGCAAAGATTATATATGGTGATTACTTCTTAAATAGTTACACTAAAAATCTTACTGCATAAATGGATGGCGAGAGAAGGATAATCAATAAAAGTTAAATACTTACATGCTGTTGAAAGAACCAGATGTGAATTGAAATCGAAAAAAAAGTGACAGAAGTGTAAGATAGTAAACGGATTCTAATATATAAATAATGATAGCGGTATCAGTAAATGAAAAAGGACCCAAGAAGACTAAACAAACAATATATTATAATGTTGTCCTTTACCAGGAGGAACGAATGTTAATCGTTTTAACGAGAATCAAAATATCATAGTCATATGATAAAATTATATTTCATCTTTTAATAAAAGAAAGGTTAGAAGTTAAGGATATTTCTGGAGGGGTATCTTTTAATATCTATCTTTAGCCTATTAATTTAACGTTTCGAGAAAATTTTCAATCGTCCATAGAGCGGTTCTTCATCACTCATGTAAAAATGGCAAATATAATAGGAAAACGTTTCATTACTTCTTACGTAGATACATTAATAATCTCACTGTATTGATGAGAGAAGAGAATGGAAATCAATAAAATTAAATACTTACATGCTGTGGAATGTTCAAGATGAGAATTAAAAGAGAAAACAATTTATTATGAACGTAAGATGAGAAAAGATTCGTTTATGAAAATACATATATATTGTTAACGGTATGATGAATAATTAGTATGGCATCTTACTCAGGAAGAATAACCAACAGGTAAATTATATTGTTGGCGCTTTTCTAAGCTGACAAAATGGAAACGATTCAGATTTGCATGTTTTAACAAAACACTCAAACAATAAAATTATATTTGATTTTTAAGAAAACAAAGTATAGAAGTTTTGTATAGTACTAAATGGTTTTTCTTTTATTATCAATAATAAATCTATTAATTTAACAATATTTTTAAAAATTCCATTCGTTTTATAAACTTTTAAAATACCTAGACCCGTTCTTGATACCTCATGTAAAAATGGTAAAGATAAGGCAGCAAACCGCTCATTACATTTTACGTACATACATTAATAATATCACTGTATATATGATTGGAGAGAAGGGAAATCAATAAAATTAAATACTTACAGGCTGTTGAATGTTCAAGATGAGAATTAAAAGAGAAAACAATTTAATATCAAAGTAAGATGAGAAAGAGATTCGTTTATATAAATATTGTTAACGGTATCATAAATAATTAAGATCACAAATTTCTCAACAAGAATATACAAACAATAAATTACATTGTTGTCTCTTTCCGAGAGGACAGAATGGCAAATATTCTGATTTGAATATTTAAGCGAAAGAGTCAAAGGATATGATAGAAGATGATACAATTATATTTGAATATATCAGAAACAAAAGGATAGAAATTACAAATATTTTAAAAACATATTATTTCTATAATTAATCTAGTAGTTCTCACTAATATTAAGTAGACTTTCGTTCGATTAAAAAACATGAAACGCCATATAGCTGTTGTGAATACTCGAGTAAAAATGGCAAAGATTATATATGGTTGATTACTTCTTAAATAGTTACACTAAAAATCTTACTGCATAAATGGATGGCGAGAAGGATAATCAATAAAAGTTAAATACTTACATGCTGTTGAAAGAACCAGATGTGAATTGAAATCGAAAAAAAAGTGACAGAAGTGTAAGATAGTAAACGGATTCTAATATATAAATAATGATAGCGGTATCAGTAAATGAAAAAGGACCCAAGAAGACTAAACAAACAATATATTATAATGTTGTCCTTTACCAGGAGGAACGAATGTTAATCGTTTTAACGAGAATCAAAATATTCATAGTCATATGATAAAATTATATTTCATCTTTTAATAAAAGAAAGGTTAGAAGTTAAGGATATTTCTGGAGGGGGGTATCTTTTAATATCTATCTTTAGCCTATTAATTTAACGTTTCGAGAAAATTTTCAATCGTCCATAGAGCGGTTCTTCAACACTCATGTAAAAATGGCAAATATAATAGGAAAACGTTTCATTACTTCTTACGTAGTACGTAGATACATTAATAATCTCACTGTATTGATGAGAGAAGAGAATGGAAATCAAATAAAATTAAATACTTACATGCTGTTGAATGTTCAAGATGAAAATTAAAAGAGAAAACAATTTATTATGAACGTAAGATGAGAAGATGAGAAAGATTCGTTTATGAAAATACATATATATTGTTAACGGTATGATGAATAATTAGTATGGCATCTTACTCAGGAAGAATAACCAACAGGTAAATTATATTGTTGGCGCTTTTCTAAGCTGACAAAATGGAAACGATTCAGATTTGCATGTTTTAACAAAACACTCAAAATAAAATTATATTTGATTTTTAAGAAAACAAAGTATAGAAGTTTTGTATAGTACTAAATGGTTTCTTTTATTATCAATAATAAATCTATTAATTTAACAATATTTTTAAAAATTCCATTCGTTTTAAAAACTTTTAAAATACCTAGACCCGTTCTTGATACCTCATGTAAAAATGGCAAAGATAAGGCAGCAAACCGCTCATTACATTTTACGTACATACATTAATAATATCACTGTATATATGATTGGAGAGAAGGGAAATCAATAAAATTAAATACTTACAGGCTGTTGAATGTTCAAGATGAGAATTAAAAGAGAAAACAATTTAATATCAAAGTAAGATGAGAAAGAGATTCGTTTATATAAATATTGTTAACGGTATCATAAATAATTAAGATCACAAATTTCTCAACAAGAATAAACAAACAATTAATTACATTGTTGTCTCTTTCCGAGAGGACAGAATTGCAAATATTCTGATTTGAATATTTAAGCGAAAGAGTCAAAGGATATGATAGAAAGATGATACAATTATATTTGAATATATCAGAAACAAAAGGATAGAAATTACAAATATTTTTAAATATATTATTTTCTATAATTAATCTAGTAGTTTCTCACTAATATTAAGTAGACTTTCGTTCGATTAAAAAACATGAAACGCCATATAGCTGTTGTGAATACTCGAGTAAAAATGGCAAAGATTATATATGGTTGATTACTTCTTAAATAGTTACACTAAAAATCTTACTGCATAAATGGATGGCGAGAAGGATAATCAATAAAAGTTAAATACTTACATGCTGTTGAAAGAACCAGATGTGAATTGAAATCGAAAAAAAAGTGACAGAAGTGTAAGATAGTAAACGGATTCTAATATATAAATAATGATAGCGGTATCAGTAAATGAAAAAGGACCCAAGAAGACTAAACAAACAATATATTATAATGTTGTCCTTTACCAGGAGGAACGAATGTTAATCGTTTTAACGAGAATCAAAATATTCATAGTCATATGATAAAATTATATTTCATCTTTTAATAAAAGAAAGGTTAGAAGTTAAGGATATTTCTGGAGGGGTATCTTTTAATATCTATCTTTAGCCTATTAATTTAACGTTTCGAGAAAATTTTCAATCGTCCATAGAGCGGTTCTTCAACACTCATGTAAAAATGGCAAATATAATAGGAAAACGTTTCATTACTTCTTACGTAGATACATTAATAATCTCACTGTATTGATGAGAGAAGAGAATGGAAATCAATAAAATTAAATACTTACATGCTGTTGAATGTTCAAGATGAAAATTAAAAGAGAAAACAATTTATTATGAACGTAAGATGAGAAAAGATTCGTTTATGAAAATACATATATATTGTTAACGGTATGATGAATAATTAGTATGGCATCTTACTCAGGAAGAATAACCAACAGGTAAATTATATTGTTGGCGCTTTTCTAAGCTGACAAAATGGAAACGATTCAGATTTGCATGTTTTAACAAAACACTCAAACAATAAAATTATATTTGATTTTTAAGAAACAAAGTATAGAAGTTTTGTATAGTACTAAATGGTTTTTCTTTTATTATCAATAATAAATCTATTAATTTAACAATATTTTTAAAAATTCCATTCGTTTTAAAAACTTTTAAAATACCTAGACCCGTTCTTGATACATCATGTAAAAATGGCAAAGATACGGCTGTAAACCGTTCATTACATTTTACGTGCTTACATTAATAATATCAATGTATTTATGATTGGAGAGAAGAGAAATCAATAAAATTATGTACTTACATACTGTTGAATGTTCCAAATGAGAATTAGATGCGAAACAAACAAAATATAAAGGTAAGATCAGAAAAGATTCGTTTATATAAATATTGTTAACGGTATCATGAATAATTAATATCACAAATTACTCAACAAGAATAAACAAACAATAAATTACATTGCTGTCTCTTTCCGAGAGGACAGAATGGCAAATATTCTGATTTTATTGTTTTAACGAAAGAGTCAAAGGATATGATAGAAAGATGATACAATTATATTTAATTTTATCAGAAACAAAAGGATAGAAATTACAAATATTTCAAAATATATTATATTCCTTTATTTTCTATAATTAGTCTGCTAATTTCACAATCATATTAAGTACATTGTCGATCGTTTTAAAAACTTATCAAACGTCATGGAGCTGTTGTGAATACTCGTGTAAAAATGGCAAAGATTATATATGGTAAAGGGTTGATTACTTCTTTAGTAGTTACATTAAAAATCTTACTGCATAATTGGATTAGAATAGGATAATCAATAAAAGTTAAATACTTATATGCTGTTGAAAGAACCAGATGTGAATTGAAATCGAAAAAAAATGTGATAGATGCGTTAGATAGTAAACGGATTCTAATATATAAATAATGATAGCGGTATCAGTAAAATGAAAAAGGACCCAAGAAGAGTAACCAAACAATATATTATAATGTTGTCCTTTACCAGGAGGAACGAATGTTAATCGTTTTAACGAGAATCAAAATATTCATAGTCATATGATAAAATTATATTTCATCTTTTCATTAAAGAAAGGCAAGAAGTTACGGATATTTCTGGAGGGGTATCGTTTTAATATCTATCTTTAGCCTATTAATTTAACATTGTTTCGAGAAAATTTTCAATCGTCCATTGAGCGGTTCTTCAACTCTCATGTAAAAATGGCAAAGATAATAGGTAAACAGGTGATTACTTCTTACGTAGATACATTAATAATCTCACTGTATTGATGAGTGAAGAGAAGGAAAATCAATAAAATTTAATACTTACGCGCTGTTGAATGTGCAAGATGAGAATTAAAAGAGAAAAAATTTAATATGAACATAAGATGAGAAAAAGATTCTTTTATGAATATATATATTGTTAAGGGTATCATGAATAATTAGTATGACATCTTACTCAAGAAAAAAAACATAAGATAAATTATATTGTCGTCACTCTCCAAGCGGACAAAATGGCAAAGATTCAGATTTGAAAGTTTTAAAGAAACACTCAAAGAATAAAACCATATTTGGTTTTGAAGAAACCAAATTACGATTATAGAAGTTACGAATACTTCTAAATTGCTCTCATTTTATTATCTATAATAAATCTATTAATTTAACAATATATTTTTTTTAAATTTCATTCGTTTAAAAAACATTTAAAAGACCTAGACCCGTTCTTGAAACCTCATGTAAAAATGGCAAAGATAGGTGGTAAATCGTTTATTACTTCTTACGTAGTTACTTTAATAATCTCACTGTATAGCTGAATGGAGAGATGTATAATCAATAAAATTAAATACTTACGCGCTGTTGATGGATCGAGATGTGAATTGAAATCGAAGAAAATATTGACATAAACGTAAGATAGGAAAATAATTCGTTTACATAAATAATGTAAGCAATTTATTTAAAAATTAAATAATTTTCTTCCTCAAGATAAATAACCAAACAATAAATTATAATATTGTGTCCTTCCAGGCGCACAGAATGGCAAATATTTAGATTTGAACTTTTTAACAAAACAGTCACAGAATATTGAAAGAAACCTGATGAAATTATATTTCCTTTTCTTCAGAAAACAAGTCAGTTGTTACGAACATTTTTAAAATGGATATCCTTTTGTTATCTATAATAAATATATTAAATTTAACAATATTTTAAAGGAAATTTTCATTTGTTTTAAAAACATTTATAACTCCCTAGTGCCGTTCTTGAAACCTCGTGTAAAAATGCCAAAGATAATATCATAAACGATTGATTAATTATTACGTAGTTATATTAATAATCTCACTATATAGATGATTGGAGATTGGATAATCAAAAAAATAAAATACTTACACGCTGTTGAAAAATCCAGATGTGAATTTAAATCGAAAAGAAATATTGACATAAACGTGAGATAGGAAAAGTATTCATTTATATAAATAACATTGGCGTTTTTTAAAATAATTTATGACATCTTACTCAAGCAGAATAACCAAACAATGAATTATAGTGCTGTGTCCTTCCAGACGGACAGAATGGCAAATATTCGTACTTGAACTTTTCAACGAAACAGTTACAGAATATTCATAGACAGATGATTAAATTATATTTCATCTTTTCAGAAACGAAAGGATAGAAGATAAAAGTTTTTTTCGGAAGGATATTTTTTTAACATCTATATATATATATATAGTCAATTAATTTAACGATATTTCAAGATAATTTTCATTCATTTATAGAATTGTTCTTGAAATCTCATGTAAAACTGGAAAAGATATTGCAGAAAAACTGTTGATTACTTATTAATTGGTTACATTAATAATCTCACTATATAGACGAAGAGAGAGAAGGATAATCAATAAATGTTAAATACTTACGCGCTGTTGAATGATGCAGATGTGAATTGAAATCGAAAAAAATATTGACATAAATGTAAGATAGGAAAAAGATTCTTTACATTCGTACTGTTAGCGGTATCTTGAATTATTTATAGGATATCTTACTCAAGAAGAATAACCAAACAATAAATTATATTGTTGTCCCTTTCCAAGTGGACAGAATGGCAAAGATTTACGAAACAATCAAAGGATTATGATAGAAAGATAATAAAACTATATTTGATTTTCTCAGAAACAAAAAGATACAATTTGCGAGAATTTCTGTAAGGGTTATCTTTTTAATGTCTATATATAGTCAATAAATTTAACAATATTTTGTTAGCAAACTTTCATTCCTTTAGAAATATATAAAACGCCATGGAGCGGTTCCTTAAATCTGATGAAAAGATAGTAAATGAATATGGTAAACGGTCGATTACTTGCTACGGAGTTATATCAATAATATCATAGTATAGTAACTATAGTTGAATGAAGACAAGGATAGTCTATAAAAGTCAAATCCTTAGAAATTTGTCAATATTCTATATGGGGATAGGAAACGAACGAAATGCTAATATAAATGTAAGGCAGGAAATTATTCTTTTATATCAGTGATTTATCGCTAACAATAGTAATTAATGTTATTTTACTTCAGAAATTAACAAAATAATAATTTAAACTGTTTTCAATCTTCATGCCGACAGATTGACAAAGATTCATCTTGCGTATCATTTATGTAAACTAAATAATATTTACTAAAATGAAAACATGTTGCTTTCATTATTTGACTGACAGGATCTTCGATTTTTGTTGAAAGAAAAAGTTACTTTTGATTTTAATTTTTTGAGCAATTATAAATAATTATCTTTTATCTTCACATGTAAACATTATTGTTTAATGCAATGTATTGCGCATTTCCTGCCATTTATGAAGTAATAACCATATTAATGATATCATCATAAGTAATGATTATCTCCCAAAGAGAAAATGCGGATACAACTCATTGAACAATACTAATATTACAATATTATTGGCGGAAGAGAAAATATGCATCCTCTAGTTGGGATCATAAATAACAAGAATGCAAACAGACTCAAAGAAAGCGATCACCTTTTATTTCATGAAATAATGTGTAACGTTAATACTGTAAGGAAACATTGAGGAAAACTATGTGTAAAAATTTTCAAAATGCAGATAGAGGAAGATAAAATCTGTTAATGAAGTTTAAAGATAATCAATCACTGTGTTAAATCATAATTATAAGTACTTTTAGAAAATGATACCGATAATCCACGTTGAGTAAATAGTTTTTCATAAATTAACATAACATTATTAAAAACGAAAGTTTATAAAACATACCAAATTTTGAGGAACCGTGATATCTGTAAATTACGCGTACATCGAATATACAAAATTTCCTTCGATTAATAAATCTTCTTTTATTAAAACCACTCGTCTCTTACATGACCTCAAATGAAAATATATAGCTGGGGATATTTTTTTCGAAAGACAAGAGAAAATTAAATCATGTAGCAACATATATACATCCAATTAAAGGTGTTCATAATATTTCACAAAAAGTAATTTTGTGACCAGGAATAACTGAAGCAGATACCAACAGATCGTCGAAACATTGAATTAATTAAAGGGTTAATTACATAGCTGGTAGTCGTCACACAAAAAATGAAGTAAATTAATTAAGGAAATTCCAAATTTCTATTGTTGCACAAAACAAAAAATACTGTTGAAACATTTTTCTGGAGGGGAATATGCACGCCTCCTTTTCGATAATACTATAACAATATTCATTATATCCTGTAAACTAGTTTAAATATTCTGACAAAGATTTTTAAAATTACAAAAATAGAATAATTTAGGGAAAGATGAACAAGAAAAATTGATACAATAACAAATATTTTGAAGTTGCTTAAATTGGAATGTTGAGTTATCTTCACTACATTGTATTTGCATATTTAAATAGAAAAATAAGCAGTATATCCAACATTTTCGATAGCTAAAGGTATGCAAATAAATATAAAAAATAAAACTGCCTAAAATTCAAATCATCTTAAGTAAATTGTAATGTTATCAAATTTTGTCTGAATATTTAATATTTCTATTAAGTGAAGATTTTAAAGTATAGCCTTTATTTTATAATTTGTTATTTTCACTAAGACAGGTTTCAAAATAAATGCTGATTTATTAATTAATTCCGTCAAGCTGAAAATAAGACTGCCTAAGGATTTCTTTATAAAACATGGCAAGAAAGCTAGAAGATGATAAATGATCTTCAAAGAACTCCTTTCCAAATACTGAAATTAGTGACATATAAATCATATTAAGATAATTTGCATAAAAACATCTGTTAATAAGAATCGATAGAGAAGAAAGCCGACGTATCAGAAGTAAAGACTTACCCGCTGTTTTGTTCGTTGAAATTGTTAGATGAAAAAAAAAACAGAGAATGGTTATAAGAAAAATAATATTACATAAATACAGGATAGATTAGTTGTAATTAAAAAGGAAGGAAAGGCAATATTTTATTCAGGACACTAAACGGAATAAAAATGTACAAGAAATGTCTTGATTAAGACGGACTTTATTACAAATATTTATTTTTCTTTCAATCAGGCATCTATTTATTTTATTTTTACTAAAATACGAATAGGATTCAATTTTATAATTTTAGCAAATTGGATTTTCCTTAAAAAGAGTAAAACTAAATTTCTGTGGGATTTCAATTCTGGATGTTTAATTAGAAAAGGAGTTTATTCTCCTATAATTTCCTTGAGAAAAAATCCTTATTTTTATACACATTGTTATTTTGTTTGCAATAATCAACAAGTAACTGTGGACAATTTATTAGCAAAAGTAAGAATATTCATAGAAATGAAACTTTTTCTTATAAACAAAAAACACAGATCTTAATATTAAAGGTGGGAGAGAAGTCACGTGCTGCGGCTAACTTCGAGATTTTAGTTTGTGTCATTGGCTGTAAAGACTCTGATCCTCTATTCTGTCAGAAAATAATGTAGGATTTTTAGAGTTTGATTTTAAAACTATGGAAACATATGTATAAAATTTTAATCAACAGATATCATAACAATAATGAAAGTTAATGGAGCCTGGAGATGATTTACCTCTTTATTGGACGCTGAATTAAAGTAGATCAGGAAACGGTCCTATTACCAAGGAATTTTGACAGGTGATTCCTAAACTGACCGGATGTAATTAGCATCACCAGATATGGGCTTCGCTAACTGATAAGCAGCAGTTTAAACAATAAATTATAGATATGTCAAATAGTTTTTTTATCAATTATTGTCTTTGAATTTACACACAAATGAAATAATACAGCTACTTATTATTTCAAAAGTAATATTGTTATTAGATTTGTAGAAAAAATTATTTATTTATTTATTTATTTATATAAAATTACTAAATCTTTAATTTAGAAAATTTTTTCTATATTTCACGTGTTTTCATTTTGTATCCAATAAAAAAAGTGATGCCACCATTTCATTGAAATTCTCAATCCATTTACTAGCTTTTTCAAAACAAACACACCTGAGATTCTATTCTAAATATTAAATACTCATTGGTAAGTGACCAAATCTTGTGATTTATCGACAAGTTTACCTAATTTATGGACATTGCACCTTAAAAATAGATCAAAATAATGAATTTTCGTGCTTAATTTGACTAATTAAAATATGATGTTAATTTTTTTAAATAATTGTTTTGGGAAAGTTTCTAAGAAGTATAACTGAAATGAAATTCTTATTTCTTCCCAACTATGATATCAGAATATAAGATATCATGTTAGTAATAAAATGACAGATATAATGCTAATATCTATTTAACTTCTGACTTGAGTACTCAATGATAGATATCAGAATATTTGCAGTAACAAGATTTTTTTCATAATTAACTTTGATAATAGATATGAATGCAGCATTAACGATCACTGGGGTGACGCTTAATGAATACGATTCAAGCTGCCAAATCGAAACCCTTCTTTTATTATATATCTAAAAACTAATTTGTATTAATACGAAGCTTCTGTAATTTTCCAACTTTTTCATTTTCGTTTACTAATAGAATTGTAAATAGAAACGATTACTTAGCGTTTTTCCTATGTCATTTTTATACTGCTGATTGCAGAAATACTTCCTTTACAATAAGTTTATTTATATGCAATTATCTGTATATCTTCCTACAGCTTCATAGGCTATGCATGGGTCACAGAATCATCCGCTATCTTTATATTTGATAAACATATATCTGTTTAACATATACTAATTCAAACACATCGTTAAAGATCTCTTCTGATGTATTCACTTCAATTCTGTTTCTTCAGATAAAGGGAAGGAACAAATCTATAATATTGTAACATTTACAGTTTGTTGGTCCAGATGTGACATGAAAGAAAAATAAATTGCATAAAAGTATGATAAAACAAAGATTGTTTAAGTTAAATAATGTTTGTATTATCATCACTAATTTATATAACATTTTATTCATGAAAAATAAACAAACAAATTAAACTGCAGTCTCGATTCTGGTAGACAGTAACACAACGATTAAATTATCGAAAATTTAAGGAAACTCTCAGAGAATAGTGAAAAGTTGCTGAAATCATGTTACATATTTAAAAAAAAAACTACACAAAGTTATGAATATTTCCACTGGTCTATAATTTCATTATTTATATGTAGATATTCAAGTAGCAACATTCGGCAACAGTTGCTAAATCGATTTAACACAAAATATACCAAAACTGTTTTAATCCTTATGTAAATGTGTCAAAGTTTACATGGTGTTAAACGGCTGATTACTTCTTATGTAGTTACATTATTAATTTCACATAAATGAATGGTGAGAAGGATGTCAATAAATGTAAATACTTACACTCTGTTGCATGTTCCAGATGCAAATCGAAAGTGAAAGAAATGTTAATGTAAACGTAATATAAGAAAAAGATTCATTTATATAAATATTGTTAACGGTATCACGAATAAATTAATATGGCATCATACTCAAGAAGAATAATCAAACAATAAATTATATTGTTGTTTTTTTCTAGTAGACAGAATGGCAAAGATTCAGATTTAAATGTTTTAACGAAAGAGTCAAAGGATAGCGGTATATACAATTATATTTGATTTTTTTCAGAAATAAAATGATAGAAGTTACGAATATTTATAAATGGATATCCTTTTATCTATAACTAGTCTACTAATTTATCAATATTTTTCAGCATATTTATATTCTTTTAAAAACATAAAACGCCATAGAGCTGTTCTTGAAACCTCTTGTTGAAATGCCAAAGGTAATATGGTGAACAGTTGATTAATTCTTAAGCAGTTACGTCAATAATCTCACTGTGTAGATGAATGGAGAGAAGTATAATCAATAAAAGTTTATACTTACAAGTTGCTGAAAGATCCAGATGTGAATTGAAATCGAAAGATATATTAATATAAACGTGAGATAGGTAAATGATTTCTTTATTTCAGTAATGTTAGCGGTATCATGAATAATTAATTTAACTGTTGTCTATCTTCATATGGACAGAATGAAAAAAACATTCATTTTTCCCTCCATCATTAACATAGAATAAATAATATTTATTAAAATGAAAATATGTTTCTATTTATTATTTACAACTTATCATCTCATCTGTCATAAACTAATGTAGGGATCTTACGAATCAAGTTAAATGTGATATAATTACACACAAATAAGACAAAAGATGATAATTTTTGAAAAATAAAACTATTTTTAAAATGCAGAATAAAAAACCCCTGACACAATAGCAAAAACATTCAAAATCTATTTTCGGGTAATTTCATAGCCAAGAAACAAAATTACAGACAAATATTAACTTGTTTTATTGTTGACTTTAAAGTCCCGTTCTTGCGCTATGAAAGAGGACATTGTCTTTTGCTTTCATTCTGCCCATAAGATAGTATGCGCCCATCTTTTCATTAACGTTAACATTATTTAATGTTTCTTCTCTGAAAAAAAATTACCGAAAGTTATCAATCTTAAAACTTGTATTAGATAATATAGGATAGGAAGAAAAGATAATGAATACGTTTCAGACAGGTAAACACCTATATTTCACCAAAAGAATTTAATTAAGCAGTGAAATGATTACAATTCTCGATATTTCATATCAAATTAGACAAGATGGAAATTGATAGGTATAACTCAGTTTCTACTAATACAGGACAGACCATATAGAATTGATATGGTTCAACTGATTCTATTTATTGATGCTGTCTTGCACACACTAACGGAGAACAGTTTTAATTGTTTCTAAGATTTCGAATCTGGACGCCATACATTTTGACAAAGTAGGAAAATACTGTTTAGGATCAGTCAATTTAATATACAGTCGTGACATTCATTTTAAGAACATATTTAGAACGTATCAATTTGTATTAACAGCCTCATAGGTGCTATTAAGTTTTAATTAGGATCCCATATATTCATTTTAGTTCTTAAAAGATATACATGATTTGTATTCACTTTCACAGCCCTAACGCAGACGATAGATATAAGTTTCAGATACTGACCTTGACCTGGTCGCCATCTAATGGATGCTCATCTAAATAGAAGAGAATAAAAATGATAAGTTTACTGTAGGATCTCCAAAATTATTACTTTACGGAAAATAAAATTTATCTAATATTTGGAGTAATTAAAATGTCAACACTTTTTGTCGTAAAATAGAAAATTAACTTAATTAATTATGCACATTAATAATTATTAATTTGTTAATATAATTTCTGCTTAATTATAAAATATGCTCCGTAATTTTTCCAAACGAGTGATGTTCAAAACAAATATAATATTCTTTGGAATGATTCTCAAAACAAAGATTCATGCGTAAATTAATTTAATCTTCCGAAACTTCAGATTGGAGATTTATTTAATAATTTTCTATCTTATATAAACATATACACAACTTAAGCCTGTTAAATCTGCAATATACCCAAAACAACGGCACAGAAAGACATCAACTATAATTAACCTGCCTCGTTACATTAAAAGAAAGAAGATAAATTTTTGTCATTTGGTACTTATTCAGATGATAGTGCAGATACATACACAGTTTAAATCATCACCGCATTAACTCTCCCTTACTCAATTCTTACCTAAGAAAGAGTCATTGACCGTAACGAGCAAATTAAAACCACACCCACTAGTTAATAAACGATTTTATAAATATTTAAAATTGCGAAATTTATGGCCGTGTTTTTTAGATTATTTCACCAAGAAAAAGACAGGAAAGGTAAAATCGTGTAGATGAAACTTGAAAACCTGGAGCCGACATAAAAATAAATCTCCGGACGATTTCCTTATGTTTTCGACGGTGATATTATAATTGTTATTACAAAGAAGGAATCATTAGTTAAAATACTTACAGTCACGGTCACTGAGGTCAACTTGATTTTTTGGTATAAAGATAGAGAAAATAGGGGTTAGTTTGCACCGTAGCCTAATTAGTGCAGAAAGGTAACTTATAGGTGGTAAAGCTTGAAAACAGTTTTAAAAATAATCTTTTATAAATATAAATGAAATGAAATATGTTTCAAACAAATTGCACTGAACATTGCTTAACTAGAAATACAGTAAATGATGATGGGGAGAGAATTAGTTAAGATACTTACGTTCATGGTGCTTGGTGCCGTCTTGATTTTTATTATTAAAGATAGAGAAAATCGGGGTTAGTTTAAAAGGTGGCCTACGTTAGTACAGAAAGGTAAATCATAAGTAGTCACTTAAAAACGGAGTAGAGTACAGTCTATAAATAGAAATGTTATCAAAAATGGTTGAAACAAAGGAGATAAAACATTATGATACCGAATAATGTCTTTTAGAGGCGTATAGAATATGCTTACCTGGTTCTGCATTGACAGCTTCTACAACGAGACGACAGAACAGAGGCGTGTATGTTAAATTAGAACTAACAACAAATATAATAAATCTTTTAAAAAACATTATAAAATCTAATTAATTAAACATATAATTAAAAGGATGAGACCTGCAACATTAATAAATCATATAGAAAATTATTTTAAATGAATTTTACGTTTTTATAGAAAATATCATTTAGTTGTCCTAATATCGTTTTGACGATAATTTTGCATTTTGGACAGCGCCAAGTTGTTCGTTCAAAGGATTAACTTGGTATTAATCCATTGTTTTACTCGGAATGGCTGAGTGTTTTTTTTTTGTCTGAGGTGTCTTATAACAACTTTGGAACAACGTAAAGACAGACTGAATTTTAATATTTAAATGCTTGTTTTGTACATTTGAAAGCTGTCAGTTTAATGTAATTTGGCTTATTTTAGTGTTCATTGTTTTATTAAAATCGTTAGAAAAATTAGTAAAGTAAATAGTAGTTTGGCTTCAACGTACAATTTATTAGTTTAAATTCGGTTTGCCAGACTAAACTAAGGTTGTGGAAATAAAAGGTGATAAATTGGAGAAATATATCATTATTTTATATTAATATATTATTAATTAATCGTAAATGCCTTTTAATTATGTGAAATTGAGAGATAGACCTGAAAGAAGTCGTCTAACATTACGCAACTTTTAATTATCATCAGACAGGTAGATAAAAGTTTCTGATTTGATTTGAATTGTAAAAAAAATAGAAACATGGAAGCCATGTTTCTAGGGTGAAGATCTTCTTGTGAACTACAGTAATTATAGAGATAGATTCTACGTGAAAACAGTGAAGGGGAACTGTGATCTTCACTCCCTCTTGCAAGTGGAGCTCATGATAAGTGGTAATAATTTATTTTTTATCTAATGTATGAAATAATAAAAGTTCATAGATATTCTAGAAATATTGACCATTCGTCATTAAAACCTAAAAATTAAGTATCATTTACTCAACATTTTATTTGAAGAAAACTGGAAATTTTCGTATTATTAGGAAAAAATTAGAAATAATTTTATACTGTTGTTGCTTCCAATAGTTATCTCCAATTATTTTTCTGATTTAATTATTATCTACATTACATTATCAGTAAAAGAAAAATATAGACGTGATCGTGTTGAACATAAAATTCTGATTCAAACTAAAAATACGTCCAATCACGAAATAATTATATAAATAATGTTAGGTTAACGAACTTAACGTTTAAGTCATTACTTTGACCTTGTATAAAAACTCGAAATTAATCTCTCTACAATGACAGGTGTTATTTCATAAAAATGAACGGAGAGGTACCTGTGAACAGTTATAAGGACGTCTTCACTAACAAATGGTTTCTGTTATTTGTCACTTTCCAACAAAATAAACAACCCAAATTGTACATTTTAAAACTTTTGCCAGTCATTATGCGATCATATTTAAAGTTTATCAGAGAACTAAAAAAATGAGGCAGAAACGTATTTTTACAACATGAAACCAAAGGAATTAAGAAAAATATTTATAAAGACAAAAGGATAAACAGAGGAGGCAAGATTAAATTAATATTGAAATATATCAAAATTTGAGTGCTTCATATTTGAGAAAGAAATAAAGATCACAGAATGTTTTATTTATTCATGAATTTATTTAATGACAAATATGTAGTTTTCTCCGTTTTCTCAAAGTGAATTAATTCGTTATAAAAGTTTCCATGTTGGTCTCTTTATTTAAACAAAAATTAAAATCGGCTTCCATCTGCTCCCAGCCAAATTGATTGAATACTACTTTAAAATATCCTGGATTACAGTTTTATAGTAGTTTGGAAATGATGTTGTTCACTGATAAATAGGGAGGAGGCTTAGTAGCCAATTAGTCAGAGTGTAATGGTATTGGCATAGGATTAAATCTTTCCTTGTGTTCACATTCCCTTTTTTCGACGTATTTCACTTTTTCTCTCTGTATAACTGCGAGCTGCCACAAGCAGATGTTTCTTCCTCATTCTTCGTACGCACAGAACCAACCACGATGGTGGACTTGTATGTGAAAAAGAAGCGCTCGAGTTCCAGTTGAGGTTCAATTATCGATTACCTTTGAATTTACTGCGGACAGAAACAACTGTAATTTCCCTGAGTGTAAAAGATGAGCTTTACTCGCGGCTGAGGTTCCCCAATAGATCTCACCAAATACAGAAGAGTTTTCAGCGCGCACAGAACCTTCCAGAAAACTTCTGATTGGCGGCGGATGATCAGATGACGTCAGCCATTAAGTCGGTGTAACCACTAGCTGTCTGCTAGGTATAGTGCACGAAAGGATGGCCTTTACCTGGTTTATGTGGTATTTAATAGTTAGCCCTAACAGTAATGTAAAAAACAGCTATAGAAATGAAAGAATCTCACCTGAAGAAGAGAGGATGAACACATCGAGCAACAGCAAAGCTGCAAAAATCAGCGCGAGACCTTCATTGTACCTGGCTGACAGGTAAAAGTGCGCAGTGCAGGTAAAGATTTCAGAATTTATATCCTTCACGTAAACAATACAGTCATTTACATCACAAAGAGGTAACAGATTTAAGCTATTTTAGTTTTGGATAAACAAAACAATTCAGGGCATTGATTAAATCACCTGAGAATATGTAGCTTAATTAAAATGTTTATTTAAATATGAAAAATAAAAAAGACATCGATCTGAATGTATGACGTCTGCTAAATCAATTGTAATATCAAATAATATATTTAATAACGAAATACGTTTGCCAAAAAACAGCACAGTTTTTTCATGTTTAAAAAAAAAACTTGTCAAAATGTTTTTACTTCTAATAATTTTGAAAAAGATTTAAAAATAGTTAGATTTATTATGAGAAATATTATCATATTTTTATTCTTTTTAATGTATAAATTGAAAGCATTTGCATATTTATTTCAACAATTAAATATGCTAAATAATGTATATTTCTGCTTTGTTTTAAAATAATTTGATGTGGCGAATGTGTAATTCAATGTTCTTAGTTAGGCAATCTAGCAATTATTATTATGTGTAGAATAGTTAGGAGTGAAGAAATGTGCAGGGAATGTGAATTTATTGTATTTAATTACAGGTAAGTTATTCAGCACCGTTTTCATTATAATTTTACACCGCGCACAAACGGTAATAATTGTTCATTATGCCCGCTAGTTATGACCACAACAGATAGCAGTAGGACTTTATTAAATAATTATTAAACCAAAGTTTTTCATAAATCTCATCTAAACAGATAAACACAAACTAATTAAATCTGTTGTCTTTAAAGTTTCTTCACAATCAAAACCAAAGCTGATGGACGTCACAACCTTAAAGATTATACTGATCTTTCAGGCTGGTGAACACAAAGCCTACAGATCGTGTAGTGAGGTCCACTAATCCAGTAGTCATTGACTTCCTCAGCGGCCAGTTTAGTTTACTCACATACCTAGTTTAACTTAGTACAACACGCGCCAAGATAAATTTACTACTCGTGTAGTTAGTAGGAGGACGATGATGATAACTTACTCAGTCAATGGAACCTCAACCTCCTTCCGTTAAATGACTGAAGTCTGGAAACATGCTAAAGAATCTTCACTAAATCCATTCCAGTATTTCAATATTTTACTGAACCCGTAGAGAATATTCCAGATGTGTCGTAACGATCTATAACGAAATACCAAGATATAAAACTGTATATTGTTACATTATGGTAAGTGATTCTTATAATTCCCCGAATTAAACTTTAGTCTTTTTAGCGTTCGAAGATTTTATTTATTATAATAATTGCAATTTTTAATGTAACTCAATATTTATTATTCAGTTTTCTGCCCATTAAATAATAGATTAAATTTCTCCTTTGAACAAATTCTAATATTTTCTATTTTCATTCGTAAACCTCATTTCGCCAGTTTTTGAGAGAAGCATCAATCCTATTGAATTGTTACAATGCCATTAACTAAGACCTCGTATAATCAGTTCACGTTTATATAAAAAAAACTTAACTAATAAAAATTCTAGATAATCGGTTGTACATTTCTTTGTGAGGTCAGAGAACTCCGATTTATTTTTAATGTCCGCGTCTACTCCCTTATGTATTTCTGAGTTGCAGTCATCACAACCTCTTTGACCCTTTCATCAACGAGAGAGAAAATCTTCCCATATCTCGTATTTCATCTTCAAGAGATTTGTTGAAGATATTTATTTCTTGACAAAAAATAACACGAACTAAAATAAAATCAATATTTTAGTTATTTAACTATAGAGAAATGCAAAATTTTTTATTTAGCCTTGATGGGGAATAAAGATCATCACTTGTAAAGGTAGGTATACACCTTTAATTTACAGCATCAACCCGTTTTACGGTCAGGATACGCTCAGGTCGAAGAGAGCGTCCAGCGAATTAGCTCCCAACGAAGTCATCATACCAGGGTTAATGTGGAGATACGCCCCTATCAATGTTTCATTCTTACTTATGAATGAGACATGATGGTCTACATTGGTTACCGGTAATTATACACAATTGATTAAAGAATAAATCAGGTTGCGTGCAACCATATATTATCCTATAATAAAATTTACAAGAGATGAGGACTCAGTTGTCGTGTTAAGCGCCAAAAGCATGAGCGTGCACCTGTATGTTTAAGCTGAAGAAGCTCAGCATTGATAGGATCTGACCGGTCTAATACTTCGCTAGCCCTTGGCTCAACAACTGTAAAAATGGCGTGTGCACGCAGTTCTTTCGAATTTGTAATTTTTTTTAATTTAAAAGAAACCTGGACCCTAATACCTAATCAGCACTCAGCGATTAGCACCGTATAATATTTGCTTCCAAACCTGAAAAAAAATATAGAATAATCTGCCTTATTTGTTTTGTTCTGTTCTGCACAAACATCAACTTAAATAAATGTTTTGAACTTGTTGTAGATACCAGAGGGATTCATTGTTATGGAAATTACAGTCAGTATTTCGGTAAAATAATTTTTAAAGAAATATAAAATACAGAGCCCTTCCAGAAGTGGTGCCGAGTTAAATCATAAGATTTTTATTTGACACGTATAAGCACTTAAAACTATACATGTAGGAACCAAGAAAGTGATATCTAGTAGATTTTTTACCTCCCTCATAAAGGGCTAGATCAATTTATGGATGATATGCAATAAAAGTCTAAATGATAGCAGTGCCCTTTTATGGAAAACCTTAGTAAAATATTCCTTCAGAACTGCTAATGATGCAGGTCTTGTATGCTGAAGTTGGTTAACAATTTACTAAACTTGTTTTTAATTGGATTCATGTCATTGCTCCTTGGTGCCCATTTCCTTTCTCCGATAAAGTTATAGCTGTCTATGGCCGTCTGGCAAGAGTAACATTCCATGCAGCAAATTTATTTAATATATTAAAACCACCCGTTATAAAAGTTTAATATATTGATTATTCGAGAACGCGTATGTATGAATGCTATGGAATTCATTTCCTGCAATGAACACCAGATCAGTCTCTCCATCATCACAAGTCCCATTCACGCCACTATACCAAAACCGTCATATTAAATGGTGGGATGGAAGCAGGCTTACTGAAATGCAGGACTAGTCTTTCTCCAAACCTGGAAATATCCATCTTACCTTATTTTACGAAACTGACTCGTCAGAAGGAGAACAGAGTCCAACATTCCATAGGTCTTATCCTGTTTTTCCACGCTCCACAAAAGCCTGAGATTTACTTTTGCTTCATTCAAGAGTGGTTCGGTCAAATTCGCATCTCGTGAAACCCAGTTTATGAAAATAACTTTAATTTACGCCTTTGGACATTTTCGGTAATCGCGATGCCAACAGATCTTTTTTGATGGACTCGACCTCATGAAGATAAAGGGCCCATTTGGCTCGTTCAGTAGCAGTGGAAGGCCGCCCTGATTTATATTTGGATGTTATTTATTTGCTGGGAGAATATTATCAAAGATATTATTTACTGCCCATTTGATAGTCTACTGTTATATGACGCCTGCTACGTATAATCTAAGCTACACTTCCTTCTGGGTAACAAACGCTGTTGTTTTGTTATATTAATCTGTTTACCTTTAGCAAGGAGCTATACCGTATAAAATAAAATACACACATACACACATACACACTTACATCACTTCACACACACACACACACACACACACACACACACATACTCATCAGAATAAAAATAATTATGTAATATTAAATATTCAAATTATATAAAATCGTGATGCGTCTCCATTTGTGATATCTAAGTGTAAAGAAGATTCCTTATCATTTATGAAAACATCGCCCAAATCATCTTTATTACAATTATTTATATGGCGATTTGAAAGATTTCAAACAGGTAGCTTGGTAATTCATTGATAATAATGATTTTTAAAACATCCTGAACAAGCTGTCGACTTTTTGCTTATCATCTACATCCTGTTTCCCATTTATATTGCATGAACTGAATCAATTCCATAAAAAACACACTGATTTAAAACAAGAAACGTTGACTAGGTGCGCATAATCAATCATGTATTTACAATATCTCTATACTTTATAAAATAAACATTCTAAGAGAATCAAACTTGTTTGTAACTGCTATATTCTATTTAGCTATAGTCTTCTGTACTATTTAGATTTTGGTAATGTACATGTCAGGATTTTATTGAAACTATTAATAGAATCTCTGTGCATAAATGAATTTGATCCAATAGTCTTAGGTTATTTCTAAGAAAAAATGTTGCTGATATTATTGTCAAAGCTTCCAACAATATTTTTTGAAGGATTATTCATCTCAAAATTATTTTATCTTAAAGAGAACGATTCTCTGGTATATTCTATTCATGGTAAATGTATCCATATATCAAGAGGAAAGGTTGATTGTCTTATCTAAAACTACAATTGTAAAACTCGTAAACATGTTGTTTTCGTGTATATTGTGAAATATTAATGTTCATATTTTGCTTGTTATTCAATTGGAGGGATTAACAATATATATTAGTGACAAATAGTTATTTTAGCGATTGTTGTCCTGTTTGAAAAAAATCAACGTTGCTGAACTGGCCCTATCTCCATAAAAGTTAGTTACGTGTATCATGGCACAGGAAATGATTAATGTTATGGGTCCACCGTATATATTTACCGGAAAAGTTCCGGATTTTGACCATTTAGATGAAATAGTTGCAAAATATTTAGTCTTGCATTAGCCGGGTATA
>JACATO010001181.1:0-16567 GCA_018389105.1 Nautilus pompilius | reverse complement strand
TCTTCTCTCTCTCTCTTCATCATCTCATCATCATCATCTCTCTCTCTCTCTCTCTCTCTCTCTCTTCTCTCTCACTCTGTGTCTTTTTTGTTGTTAGTTTTAAAAAAACACAAAAGCGGACATGTGTTGCAATACAAATAATATTTGTCGTCGGAAACAACCTGTCATTTAATCCAAACTATTATTATTATATTATTATTAACCTGTTTCTCAGCTTAACCTCTTCCAAATAAGACGTAGCCGACATCCTTAATGAAATCCCATTATCAAGAAGAAAACGATGGATGTGCTGCTTCAGGTCGTAGTACTTAAAATATTCCGAAAAAGATGTATTTTTTAATATATATATTATTCTTTTTTATTTCCTTTTTAATTTTTTTTATTTTCATTGAACATTCCGCGTTGTAAATCGCACCTGGTTCTGCATTTGTCCAAAGGTGAGCTAACGAGGAGCTCTAGCGAGTTTAGACAGAGTTTGTTTGTGCCCACGAATGGAGATCAGGGCGCGGAGTTAGCAGTTCGTGAAACGCTTCTTCATGTTACCACCGCTAATGGCGGAGGGAGGGGAAGACCGGGTGAAATCGAGCAAAAGCATTAATGCTATTGCTTATTGATGCTTCTCGGGTTTTTAACAGCGAGCCTAATTGCCTGTTTTACTCTTTTCCTGACTCAGCATTTTCTTTATTGTGCTTTGCTCAGAAGGTTGTCTTTTTAAAAAAAATCTTAAGCGTACTGTTAACAGAAATCCATTACACAAAAAAAACGAAGTCCGTGGGTCTTTTGTGAAGTCGGGGTTACCTGTTATTTAATTCTTCTTTAATAATAGCAACGATTTTAATTTCTCGTTTAAGTAGTGAAACTTTTGATACCTATAATGTATTAAATGTACAATTTACAATAACACCGTCAGTAAACCGCAAAAAAAAAAAAACCTACGTATTTTTTTTTCCTTTGTCGCTACAGCTTTAAAAAAAGGGTTGATTAATTGTCATTTTTACCTTTTACCTGACTTGGCATTTAAAGAATATTATCACATCTTTGTATTAACCCAAAGACAGAATTACGCGTCAAGACAGCATACTAATTTTAAGGGAAGGTCTTATTATACCTAATACTACTACGTCAAAAAGTGTTCATTTACCCATTTATCCTTTTTAAAATTATTATTTACCAAAAATAGGGGAAACGGTAGGAGTGGCTTTTACAGGGGTAAGTTGTCACAGCATTAGTAGTTCAGATGAGCCATAATCGACGTTATATGTTTACAATCTAAGGTTATGGCGTCGACTATGGCCTCATCTATACATTCAATTAGAAATTATGGATGCTATAACTGGCCTTGGTCTCCATATAAAATTTTTGTCTTTTTTGTTGAATTTGTCACATATTTAAAACAGTCAGAATTTTCCATTATTATTGTTATTGTTGTTAAACTGAATCATTGAGGTTATTTAGAAAATTTGTAGTTGCCGTATGGAGTGTGAGATGAGAGAGAGAGAGAGAGAGAGCGAGATGACGTTACGAGGACGTTATGAGGAGAGATATGACGTCAGTACAGGAGAGGCGATGGAGAGAGGAGAGATGACGTCGTCGAGGAAGTACGAGGAGAGATATGACGTCAGACAGAGAGAGAGATGAGAGAGAGAGAGAGAGGAGCGAGAGAGAGAGAGGAGAGAGGTGAGAGCGAGATTCATTGAGTATTAGAAAATTTGTAGTTGCCGTATGGGACACCAAAAGACAGAGAGAGAGAGCGAGCGAGAGAGAGAGAGAGAGATATGAGAGAGAGAGGTATGATGATGAGAGAGAGAGAGACGATGAGAGCGAGAGAGAGAGATGATGAGATGAGAGAGATGAGAGAGAGAGAGAGAGAGAGCGAGAGAGAGGAGAGAGAGAGGAGAGACTATTTGCAAATCAGAAACAGACTATTTCACATTTTTTTCCTTGAGCATTTACTGGCAATGTTAATAATATGTGCAGTAAATTATCAATAGGTCTCTCAGTAAACCAAAAACATAAGTCAACCAGAGTTACACCTCTTCCATTAGAAAATGATCATCTAAATATACCAGTGAAAACGCAGCATAATTACTGTAATGTCCTCTTTCTCAGCACAATACTTTTGGTAACAAAACAGGATTAATTATAAGAGTGTGTGTAAAATTGTGTAACCATCATTACTGTATTGTATGTTGTTTACAAGACGGGTTATTGGTGGGTATCGGGTTCCGGACAAACTGTCAGCTGGTCGGTGATCCTGCGGAGATGTTTCTTTGACAGAATCTCAGCTGACGCGATGAATCACAAAACTGGAGAGAACACCACAATGCGGGGAGAATAATTGACGTCTCAGTAGCTACGAGGCAATAAGCTAGATGTATGTGGCAGACGACAAGTAGTTCTGACTAATAACAGCGCGAGAGCTCTCGAGGGCATAAATAAGGAAGACGTCGGGAGGGTGCGTGGGAAGACGGGACACAGTATTATTCGAGAGAAAATCTTGCAAAAATCAAAGCCCCGGAGTTAAGAAAGAAAGAAGAGAACTGGTTAATTTATTTACTAAACAAAAGAATACTGTGAAAAATGAAAGCAATTGTTTTACTGTTTTGAAATGTTTTAATTTTTTTTATTTTTTTATTTTAATCCCGGCTGTTTGACATGTGTTGAAATTTGGTAAATTTACGACTATCGAATTACGGTTTAAGATGTCGCCAAATAAAAATATTAACGACTGGAGAAAGCATTAACGGCATACCGTAAATTGCCAGTTACGAAGTCTTCATCTGCTGATTCGACTGAGATTAATTTAACCTTTTGGGGGGGCTGCAATGTTCGGTCAAGTTGAATTTATTATGTACTGTCCATGTTGGTGGAATTTATCATCTTAGTTTTTAGCACCTAGAGGGCGTGCTAATCGCATCAGATTTGACTGAATAAAAATGTGTAAAATTACAATGTTATGCTTGGCTAGGATGCTAAAATGGAGACAACTCTTATTCAGATATGTTAATTGTCAGCCAATTCGCGACCTAGACATTTTTCTTACTTGCATTTTTCATTTAGTCTCCGGCTACAAATTCAGAAAATCATTTGTATTAAATTATATAAAAGCTATCACATTTATAGTGCGTATCTTTTTCATATGCTCAACATGGTGAGGTATTTATAACGTTTAATGATTACCATAACAAAGGCCCTTTTTTACGCCTAAATAAGACATTGAGATCGCTCGCGGTAGGTGAAAGGTATGTTATTCATTTCCTTCTTTTCCTATTTATTAATAATTAATAAAAACATTTGATTGATTTCAGACAATTTCTTTTAATTTATATTTGAAAAACTCGACTTTGCTGCTCTATAGAGAGTATAATCAGTTCCTGACGGACCTCGATCGAAGAACTGATTGGAGAACCTACATCTCCAAGGTGATAGTTTTGGGGGCCATTTGTTAACCGATCTCTTAATGTCGATTACTTCTGTGAAGAGCTTTGATGTTGGCGGAGTCGAGTCGGGCAAGCGCTCGGAACTTCCTCTAATGTACGGAATCGCGACCTTTTTGTTGTAGCTATTGATTCGTCTCATTCTATTGCCTTTCTGAAAAAATTGTGCAAGAAAACCACTCTTCACAAACTGGGTAATACCAGTTGCTTTTTCAATCCTAGTTATGGAGCAAGACTCTAACTGTTCCTTTCTAAAGCCCCTGGAAGCGACTAAAGTCGTGAATGTTTTTTAGATATGCCACGAACTATTCTAGATCCCTCCTGTCTTACACAGGGCCAGGTGAGAATGGTGCTGCACCGACCTATCTCAGCCATTCCTTAGGCTTCTTATCTGCAGAACGTTACGGTTTACTCTCAATAGCCTTCCATACAGACATTCGCAAGGGAGGGGGGAGAGTAAATCCGTAGTCATTTCTTCTTCGGTTTGTTCGTAGAAGGTCTTCTGAAGCTGAAAGTATGCTGCAGGTACACGGAACTATCTTAATGCTTGTGTTGGTTTTACCCGTCCAGTCAGAGTCTTGTCCGGGTCTATTCCTTGTGACGGTCGGCGCCTCGTTAGTTAAAACGATGCTCGCTGGCACGTCTCTTTGCTCGACAGTTTCCTATCAAATGTCTATCCCGACTCCCCAAGGAATCCAACGTCTAGGACTTTTACAGAAGCACTATGACGTTAAAAATCAGCCAACGGATTGGGTTTTAAAACAAAGCCCATTATTCACCA
Source organism: Nautilus pompilius (assembly GCA_018389105.1). Taxonomy (NCBI): domain Eukaryota; kingdom Metazoa; phylum Mollusca; class Cephalopoda; order Nautilida; family Nautilidae; genus Nautilus; species Nautilus pompilius. Next base: position 12,349 of record JACATO010001181.1, on the reverse strand, counting down.
GGGATACAGTTTAGTCCGTTTCCCGTGGCCCTGGTAAGAATGCTTTGATGAAACGGGAAGCTACTGAAAAACAGAGTAGAAGGGCGCCAAGATCAGTCGGGTTCGGGCAGCTAATTATCATTAGCAGAGCAGCATAGCAGTGAGATCCCCGTGTCAGTGCGCTATCACTGATCAAGAACAGCGCAACGGCAAAAGGAAAGTAAGAAGAGCCATCTACATAGATCCGGAGCCCCAACACACCTAGCAAATTCAGCCTTCACGTCAATAGAACTCGAGCACTCCTACTAAATAAGTTAAATATTCTCAACACTGTTATCTATACTCCAGTGTCGCGGTGGGATGGAGTATTACTCTGAAAGAAACACACCGAAAGGCTTAGCAACGACTGGGTCGTGGTTTCAACCCTGGCCGCTTGTATGTGGTATGATGACGAGGCCGAAAAGTTGTAGAAATGTACGAACCGTCTCCACGTGTTCGAAATGCGTGATTATTTAAAAAACTCCATTAGGTCTCTCAAACGTTCAAATCAAACTAGATAAATTTAATATTATTTCTAAACTTAAATATATACTAAAAAACGCTTAAAATAACAAAATAATTCAAAAAATGAAACGCTTTTTTTTCTAAACTGTCGATTTTCAACGTTGAAATATCTTTGATGAGAGAGAGAGAGAGAGAGAGAGAGAGAGAGAGAGAGGATGCGTCAGTATATATATATAGAGAGAGGATGGCGTCAGTATAGATAGAGTATATAGAGAGAGATAGAGAGAGAGATGACGTCAGTATAGAGAGAGAGGATGGCGTCAGTATATATAGAGAGAGGATGGCGTCAGTAATATATATAGAGAGAGATGAGAGAGAGATGACGTCAGTATAGAGAGAGGATGGCGTCAGTATAGAGAGAGAGGATGAGAGAGAGATGGCGTCAGTATAGAGAGAGAGAGGAAGATATGACGTCAGTACACTGAGAGAGATGACGTCAGTATAGAGAGAGGGTAAGATATGACGTCAGTACAGAGAGAGAGAGAGAGAGAGAGAGAATGAAAGGTTTGTTAAAATGCTTTTTTTTTGAAAAAGGATAGTAAATTTGTATTTACCCAAACAACGCTATAAAAATTATGGGAAATTATTCTCATAGTTATGGTTTTGTTTACTTCTGCATCATCGGTTAAACGTAAAAAAAAAAAAAAAGAAAAAAAAATGCGTGTATCGATGGGAACCAGTTCGAGGTCACGTGAATGCTTGCCCTCGCAGTGAACGAGACTTTAATAAGGAAATGACAGTTTTAAAGTATTTGTTCTCGAAATACTGCGCCTGAAGCCGAGTAGAGTTCTGCCGTAGCCAGTATGTATCTTACGACCAAATCTGTGTTGACTCTGTAAGCAAAACAGATCCTAAACCTATAGAGTGTATATTTGTCCTGCTGATCGTAACGTGCGCGCGCGACCAAAGACCGTAGTCTCGGGGACGTCCACTCGGCTGGTCTGGGTGGCTGTTGTCGCGTTGATTACCGACATTAAAGAAAAACGTCACCTCACTGGAGGTGAACACATATCTGGACACCAAATGTTTGATAAGTATATATATATATATATCTGCTTCTTTGCTTACAGCAAGAATTTCTTTTAGTAGATCTGTTGATTTTACGGGATGCTGCCAGTACACAGAGTATGCATCGCGTGTTGTCACATCTCTAAAAACATCCAGGTCTTTCTTGTTTACCGATACGTTCTCCGTTATTTCTACATTATTCTATATTAGGTCTGTTGTACGTACTCTTCTGAAGCGTGGCAAATCGAAAAAAAAAAGGAAAAGCACCGAAGCAGGTCCAAATTTACCAGGTTCTGCAGAATTGAAAAAAAGTCCTCTCTTGCATTGTGAAAAGAAGCACACTTATACAGTTGTCCCCCGGTATTCGCGGGGGTTACGTCCCTTGAGCACCCGCGAAGAGTGAAAAACCGCGAATATTGGACGTGGTCCATAAAAATGCCTCTAAACGTCAAAATATAACGTAAAATATAAGTAAATATATAATGATAATTTAATAAAAAATACAACACTCAGAGAAACACCCGAGATAGCTACACGCGATAAACTGGGATGATGCGGGGCTGCTGGGCTGCATCTGCCTGAGACAGCGCCTCGTGGGCAGCAGCCAATCAGCAGCAAGGAGAAATGAATAACGCTCTCGATTGGCTACTTTCAAACCTCCAGCCAATAGCGTTTATTTTATATTGATATTTTGCTGAATTTACTTAGTATTTTAATTACAAAATTAGTAAATTATATTGTTATTAATAATTTAGCGTTAAAAAGCGTGAAAAATATATATATTGCCACGAAAAAAGCCATAAAAATTGCGGAAGATATTTGCGATTCCGCGAATATGCGGGGGTTTCCACGAACAATTATTAGTTAGGTTCTAAGGGAAATTCCGCGAACAACCGGGGCCGCGAATGCCGAACCGCGATTACGCGGGGGGTCGACTGTATACAGATATCTATCTATGTGTACACCTCCAATCCAATTAGGTGACGCTTTTCGTAATCTGCTCGTCTTTGTTCGGATATTAAAAAAACCCAGCGTGCTTGTGTTTTTTTTTTTTGAAGCAGCACTTCTCCCGTCATTTGTTACCCGTTAGGTCGAGAGATTACTGCTCGCAGAATGATGGCTAATTGCATGGATTGTCACGAAAAGACAGTACGAGAAAGGTAAAAAAAAAAAAAGATTCCGGACGTTTCGAGATCTCTGAAAACGACTCGTGTAATATACCACGCGACGCTTTAAATAGTTTACGTCTTCGCCGACCTGCGATTAACGTAAAAGCGGAAAACTTGAAAATCCTCGTAGTTGAATAACATTGTACGCGATGGGTCTACCTATAAGGTTTTATCTTCATTCTCCAAGACATGGTCGGATACCATTTAAACGAGGCCGTCCTAATCAACCATAGTGTGGAAACGTTCTCGCCAGATAAATACACGAATTTTGATTATAGAAAGTGTCCGTCTGTCTTCCTGGCTGCTGTTTGACCTGCCGTGTGTCTTCTTGCGGAAAACGGATGGAAAAGAATCTCGCTGAGATGAAAAGAGGATCCTTTTTCACGTATCATGCAAAGATAGTCGGGAGAGCGTGAAAATGAAAGGGAGGTAATGATAAAAAAAAAAGAGAAAGAAGAAGGGGGGCCCTATCGCAAACCTGCAGATGTTTAGGGAAATTAGCTTTCTGGAAGAGAAAAAAAGAAGGAAAAGAAGTTTTAAATTTAAATGCACCGGGAAATTCCACAACATCGTTTTTATCTGTGATAACAGTATGGCGAGAGCCTTAGAGGAGTTTGGAAAAATCTTCTCGCCCTCTTTCCGGCGCAAAATGCATCAACGTTTTTTTTTTAAAAAAAAAAGAAAGTCTAAAAGTCCCGCAGCAAATAGGGGTCAGTCAGGGGCTTTAGGTACGCGGTCAACACCAACGACGCTCGCACTCTCTCTTCTTCTTGTCGTCGCTGTACCTCCATTCGCGGAACATTTTCGTTTTTAACAGTTCGTAGTTTTGTGAAGGTTGTCTCCATAAATGCCGCCTGTTTGATAAACTGGGATTATCCTTCGTAAACACTGGTGATGAAGCGCCAGCAGAACCGCCGGGAGGAAAGAGGCAGCCATGGGGGGGGGGACATGTTCCGCAAACGGCAATGGCCAATGGCATACCCCGATACTCTATATAGAGGTACCCATACTTCGAGTTTACCCCGGGGTCCGCTTCGGCCCTGACGACAGACAACATTAGCCAATTGACGTTGCGAGGGTGTGTAAAACCTCCGTTATTTGTCAATTCCTAGGCTGAAAATACGCAGTTTAGTCCGGGGTGATCAGAGAGATACGTTTTCTGGTCATCACCGGATCGGTCTCTGTGGGGGGTCCGACTAAATTCCACTCTTTAGCTTTGTTTTTTAGTTACTGGTCATTGGCAGCGATGTAGCCATGAATTCTGTGGCATAAAGGATAGTGGCTTATCTTTGTAGCTATTAAGGGTTGCTATGGTGCTTCTTAGCAGAGACTTCTCGAATGTGTCACTGCTCTGTCGAGATCGGACTGAGAGGTAATTCTCTTGCATCCACACACCACCCATCTATAGCTAGTACTAACAACATAATTAGTTGCTTTGGAGATTTCCTTTGCGCCTCTGACATTCAGCCCATCCGGGATCTCTTAAAGTGAACGCTCTAAGAAATAACCTGGGTCTCGTTTCTTAGCATTCGATTGGCTAATAGACTCACAAAGCCCGGTCAGATACAGTTATATCTTATCCTTTCAACGGATCGTTTGGTCGACAGCCGAGAAGAAATGCATTTTTTATGCGACATGACCTATACTTCAAACCTATATATCGCCATTATTTTTTTAAAAAAACAGATACTTATAAAGTTGCATAGTGGTATGTATATAAGTTGTATGGCTGCACGCATTATCTGGTATTACATCTTGGGGGGGGGAAGCAATCGACTAAGTGCCGTTTAAATGCGGATAGAAAAATTTGTTTTTATAACCTATCCACTGTACCTTCCGACTTCAGTCTATACTAAAGACCAAACGGAAACTCTTCAAGTTGTTTACTACATTGGTCACTGTTAATAAAATTCGATTGTCCATGTGGGATGTATTCCGTGTCAACGACTTCTAATAAGCTACAGACAGCTCTTGGAGACGAGCTGCTTTATCTATAGTGATACTATCCTTCACTACTAACCCTTCTAGTCGTCATGGTTTCTTTTTTACTTCATCCTAACGTTTTTGTCTTTTGTGACGAATTTCTTTTCTTTCATTTGTTGAGACCTGTGATTTCCCATCTCGAAAGTAAGAAAGTCTAAACTAAAAGTACAAAAAAAAAATAAAAATAGCGACACCAATTCCCTCTTGTTCTAAAGTTACTCTGCTCTGCTTTCATACGTTTTTCTTTCTTAAAACTATTTTTGTATTCTCTTGCGGTTTTGAAGAAGAACAAGGATGCCGTAGGTTTTCTATTTCTTCTCGATTAATTCCCTTGCTTATCCTCGGCGTCGGTGGTCGTCAGAAGCGAACTACGGCGAACGGACGGGCGCCGCTACTTTCCAACCGTCCTGAAATAAATTCAGAAACAAAATTAAAACAAAACCTCGAATAAATTTGAAAAATTTGAAATCCAGTTTTTTTTTTTGTTTTTAAAAAAAAAAAAACAGTCACGTGACTCGTTCGCAAAAGATCGGTGAAGATCGTGTCGCGCGCAGACAACGCGAAATAAGATAAGGTCTAAAAATAGGTTAAAAAAATGTTGTTGTTGTTGTTTTCTTTTGACCCCCCATCCCTCTCCCCCCCCCCCCATCCTCCGCATGTTGCTTTGCATTATTCAGCTAGAAAATCTACATGGGCTGCATTTAATTAAATCTCCAGATGGATCTGCTGAAGTGTGGATTTTTTTTTTTTGTTTTTTTTGTCGCTGTTCGCAATCGGCGGACGGAGCTGACAACGGAGCGGAGGACAAAGAGCTACTGAGCGCCATTATCTGAAACTTCGTACCGAGCGCGGCCTTTGATGTCCGATTGGCGATAAGAAGCGTGAAACGAGGGCGATAATCAGAGATGCTGCCGCCGACTCCGCGTCTACGGGGTTGTTTTTCGGGCAGTAAGCAACAACAGAAATGCTCAGAGGTTGCCGTTGTCAGCTTCTGTGGCAGATTTGCTTATCAACCACCACCTTCCGTCTGAGTGGGTGGGGGGGGGGAATAAGAGAACAACGTCCAGCCGAGTCTCACGGCTGAACGCCGTACGTGACCGTCGTCGTGATTCGGTTTAAAATACGCTGATGCCCGGCCTAATATAGGGTTTAGAACGCTTCCGAGGGGCGCATGCGGATAACAACGGCTGATGTCAGCAGAAAGCTTTCGCGTCTCGACTAATCCCCGTGGTTTTCACTGTCGCCCGAGGCTGGTGTCATCTCGAGCATTTACACGGGTTATTTTCAATCGCCCAGGAGTCAACTCGGATAAGACGTCGAAAATGACCGAGTCGGTGCTACCCCGTTATCACGACCCGATAGCTTAGGAGTTATAGGAATGTGCACCACACAGTTCCGTTCTCAGACAAACCGTGAATGATGGAACCCGCCGTGGGGCAGGCGCAATGTGCTGTGACGAGTAACGAAACATTGCCCATCTCATTTGACGGGATTGCCCGTGTTTGCATTCGAACAGTGCCCCGCCCCCATTAATCGAAAGATTTCATGGGGAGACAACTGCTCTTCCCGCGGCGGCTGTGATCGATAAGGCGGTGAGAATTTACGGCGATGTAACATTTTGAAGCTCAGCGCTTGAGACAGAAAGCAACAACGACTGGTCTAAAAGAACTAATTTTAGAGGATTGGACTGGCGAAGTAATGGTGAATTGCCAGCTGCTGAAACGACTGACGACAGGATCGTTGGCGATCAAAGCTTGAACTTTAACCCTTGCATGGCTTTAGTCCATAAATCAGAGGGGTTCTTTATGCTAATATTACGGAGAAGATAATCATTATCGACCCCCACCCCTCGGGTAGCTGGTGAAAGTGTGAGTGGGGGGGCGGCGCCTTCCTCTACCGTATCATGTGGTATTCTGTTTGAGGAGGCGCTACAAATAACAGACAGCAAGCAATCCCTCCTTTTTTTGGGGTCTGATTTCAATCACTCCTTTCTGAGTTGATAAACCAATTTTTTTTTTTGCTATTATGGTTATAATCGTTTCGCTTGTTCTTTATTATTGATATTAACTTCTCTCCTGTAGAATTCTTCTCAAATTTTCATTAAACTCTTTTATCCTCACTTGTCTGGTTAATTTCTCTCTCTCTCTCTCCTCCCTGTACTCTTCACTCCTATGCAAACAGTTGTACATCTGGTTCAACAATATGTCTGATAAAATCCACACATCGGGGCCCCATAAATCTCAGAGCTACCCAGTCCATGCGATATATATATGACATGGCTGTCAGGATGCAAAACAGGGTGCCGTCCAACTCTCGGTAACTCGATCTAGCCCCGTACCGGCTCTTTACAGTTCTACCCCCAACAAGCGCAGCACCCGGATCTGGTTTCACTTTAAATACATTTCGTTAGAAAAGCGTGATTATTTGGCCGCTTTAATTTCCGACAGATTTTTACTGCCACCCGATTATATTATTCCACTACAAGGAAGGAGAAAAGCGAAAATGTTATACAATGATTTTTTAATGAGTGCCAATAACAGCCGATACAGGAAGGGTTTGGATTGAGGAAGAAACTTTACGCTTCCACAAAAACACACACTGAAGTAAATTTGCAGTGTCCCCACCCAACAAACCTGCGCACCTTATGCTATTGTTGCCAGGGGAAACCTTACTTTGCTTTAAGAGCTCGACTCCTGTCAGCGGTTTGACAGCTATTCTACCAGTCTGCCTAATTTCACTGAGATGTTCAGTTAATATATTGTACAATAATCATCCGAAGCTTTTCCATTTGCATCTGAAATATAACTAAAAGACTACAAATTATTTTATGATCAGCACACAACCTAGAATTAAACAAAAAACAAGGCACAACCACAGACAGACGCGCTAGCCCCGAGTTTGCCACAGCAGTCCGGCTGTAGACCAGCGCCCGCTAGCCCCGAGTTTGCCACAGCAGTCCGGCTGTAGACCAGCCCCTGCTAGCCCCGAATTTGCCACAGCAGTCCGGCTGTAGACCAGCCCCCGCTAGCCCCGAGTTTGCCACAGCAGTCCGGCGGCAGACCAGCGCCCGCTAGCCCCGAGTTTGCCACAGCAGTCCGGCTGTAGACCAGCCCCCGCTAGCCCCGAATTTGCCACAGCAGTCCGGCTGTAGACCAGCCCCCGCTAGCCCCGAGTTTGCCACAGCAGTCCGGCGGCAGACCAGCCCCCGCTAGCCCCGAGTTTGCCACAGCAGTCCGGCTGTAGACCAGCCCCCGCTAGCCCCGAGTTTGCCACAGCAGTCCGGCGGCAGACCAGCGCCCGCTAGCCCCGAGTTTGCCACAGCAGTCCGGCTGCAGACCAGCCCCCGCTAGCCCCGAGTTTGCCACAGCAGTCCGGCTGTAGACCAGCCCCCGCTAGGCCCCAGTTTGCCACAGCAGTCCGGCGGCAGACCAGCGACCGCTAGCCCCGAGTTTGCCACAGCAGTCCGGCTGTAGACCAGCCCCCGCTAGCCCCCAGTTTGCCACAGCAGTCCGGCTGCAGACCAGCGCCCGCTAGCCCCGAGTTTGCCACAGCAGTCCGGCGGCAGACCAGCCCCCGCTAGCCCCGAGTTTGCCACAGCAGTCCGGCTGTAGACCAGCGCCCGCTATCCCCGAATTTGCCACAGCAGTCGCTCCTGTGGACCAAGCTCTAATAATTCGAAATATAGACCCAGGTCACACATTTCATTCTAGACATGGAAGGATGGAAACCATCAAGGGAAAACTAAAAATAAAAATCTACTTTACATAAATATAAATTCTATTTGCCCTGAGAATTTCATTCCCTTTACCAGACTAATGACAAATCATTTTCCGTTTCTTTGTCGTTGTTATTGTTGTGTGTGTGTGAAGATGACAGGTTTATAGAGAAAAGAAACAAACGGTGTACGAGTATGGTTCCCATTAAAAAATGAATAATCTATTATTTGACTATAGAGGATTTAATTTTGTAAATCGAGCAACAGCGGGCGAGTTGGCTTAGTTATCAACGTGCCGGATTTACGGCTTATCTAAGTCCTCCCCGTGTCGGTTCGAATTTCCATCTTATCGCGCTTTTTAAAAAAAAAAAAAAATATTTTATGACGTTTTGTTGACGGAGCGCCAAAGATCTCACAATGCCGAGTTATTCTGTGAGCAGACGATATTAATGCCCAGATTTCGCAACGCCTGTACTTCTGAAAAAAAGAAGAAAAAAAAAACAGAAAGAAAGAGAGAGAAAGGGGAGTTCGCCGAAGCCTCTCTTGTCCGTTTTCTTTAATGTAAACCTTCGAGAGATGCCAGCCAACACTAGAAAGTGAGAATAGGCGCCACCGTGCGGCTGCCCCACTGACTACTGCTCTTCGTAACGTTTGCAACAACAGCTTCTTTCCTTCTTCTCTTTCTTCAATTTTCTAAGTTTCTCTGCTTTTTATGTTTCGCCCACCCGTCCCCTATCTTCCCTCCGTCTCTTGTTCCCTGTCTTTCGTCTATTCATTCCACTTCCCGCCTTTCATCTCCTTTCCTTTTCCTCCTCCTTTTACCGCTCTTCCTCCTCGCGCAACATCCGTGAACGCGAAGGAAGGCAGGAGTGATTCTCCCTGAATGGTTTTCTGTCCGATGCCAAGCTGTGGATAATAGGGGAAACTAGTGGAAAATCAAGGTCTGCCATATTTGATTTCATCATCTTGTTCTAATAAATTTAACGGCCTGAAATGGTGGGAACGACAATTATTTATTTACAAGTGAAAACCATTAACTTTTTATTTTTTTTTTATTTTTTACGGTATTGTATCGGCGGTGAAACTGTCAGAGGACAACGGTGACAGCGGTTGCTTCTCTCTGATTCCCAGGTACCAAAGCTCGGTTCTTATCCATCTCATGTCCGGTGATGCGTTCGTCCGCGCCAGCTGGGGATTATAAACATAAAACCAGCAAGACGACGGGGCAAAAATGAGACGGATCCCGCCTTCAGTCGGAGGATGAAGTCAAGAGACGAACAGAGAGAACGTATAACAGCAGCAACAAAGAAGAAACTCGTCTCCACGCTTTACTTCTCTCCCCGTTCCTCGTTATCCGTCTGTATGTATGTATGTATGTCTCGACCTTAACGCTGTTGAAAAGATTTTTAAAAAAACAATTGAATTTCTATACTCGTTATCTTTAGGCTTTGGGTTGGCTTCTAGAATACTCAATCTGAGTTATTTCAATCTGTATAGCGATACGGGAAACGCAGATATAGAGATATGGCTTTGATACGCAGACTTCGAACCACACGCACGCGCACAGTCGACTATCGAAAATGTCATTGTTTCTTACACAATGGCAAAATCTGACCGGTTTTCTGTGTATTCGCGCGCGCGTGTGGTGTGTGTGAGGAGAGAGAGAGAGAGATCATAGAGGGGCTTCATGTTTTTTGTTGGTTGACAGTTCGTTGATGGCACATTTAACTGGCTGTTTAATTAAAGACGCTTGGGTCAGAAGTTTTGAGAAGACTGGGAAGGGCCGCGCGCACGTATCGCGAGAAATCGGCCAACCACGAAGATAAAGAGATGAAAGAAGAGCCGCCGAACGGGCACACAATGAGATAATACGTCAGATTCATATGAGTCAGTGATCTAGTTTGAATGCAAACAATTCTCCGAAAAGTCTGCATGTCGAGTTTTATTTCCATAATTAACATCGAAATAAAATCACTGCACCAACGTGGTAAAGCATGCTCCCATCAACAGCACAAGTCGGAAAGAAAAAAAAGAGAAAGAAGATAACTTACATCTGCAATACTTCTCTCTTCTCGAAGTTGTCAGGGTATCCCACATGGAAATCTAGTTGTTACGTCATTGGTAATTCTTAATTTAATGACGTCGATTATAGCCTCATCCATGCATATAATTAGGAATTACTGGCGCTGTATCGTGTGGTTTGTGCAGAAACGAAGGCTGTTGTTACTCCAGCAGCCGAAGGGCGATATCACTTATTTTATGTTATCATCTAATCACCATTCTTAATAAATAGATTAATACAAAATTTTTTTTTAAAAAAAAAAAAGATGGAAGGACGTGTCGATCTCCGTTCTCTCTGCACGCAACTTGCCTTTAGAAACGGGCAGGGTGTGGATATCATCCATCGAGCAGCTGAGACAGCGATGGTAGGAAGAAGAGTAGAGAACAGAAAACCAAAATGTCGTCGGAATCCAAGGAAAACAATGTAAACTGGAATACCCTCTAAGTTAAATGAATGTTTTTCGTTAATGTGTTAGTTTGTTTCGACGACACCACATAAGTTGTCATTACTACTTTCTTTCATATCGGCCCTAACTGTTCTACCTTGAAAATTGATGTTATTTAAAAGGCGGGGGTGGGGTGGAGCTACCAAAAAAACTTCTACACCTGCACCGGAGGGGATCAAAGGTTATCCGAAATTCCCATCGCCGGCCATTAAGCAGCTATGACGTCAGCAGTTCCGGGAACGCCCGTTAGGTTGGCTTATCGTACCCGACTTTCTCCCTTCTTTCCTCCTTCGCACCACGTCATCTCTTTCTTTATCGCCTGGGGGTTTGTTTCTGTTTCAAATGTCACCTGATTTTGATTAAGATCATTTCGCTTAAAAAAGAAGCAATTTAATGTTTGTCTTTTTTTTTTTTTTTTTAAATTACAATAGCCCCCAGAATGTCGAAATTGGCAGAGACAGGCAAATTATACGTCAGGTACCCGTCTGACAGCCTATTTACAATTGATACTGGTATTTTTCTCCATTTTACCAAAAGGCGTACGGAGAGGTAGGTGCTGCTGTGGAGAGAGAGGGGGAACATCTGGCGACGAAGCCAATTCTAGTGGTTAGTGTGAGCACAGCGATAGTACAGCCAAGTCCGACTACTCCCTCCCCCTCTCTTCTTTCTTCAAGGCCACTCCCGGAAATAGTAGTCGGCAGGCACTGTGTTCAGTTACCAATTTACGCACACGTTAATTCACCTAACTCTACTTCCATACGCCAGCTTCTTTTTCTAGTACTATCACACCACAGAAAAAGTGCTGTTTGTTTTTCGGTCTTGAATAATTCTTCCCCCCCCCAAGTAGTTAATTAAATAATATAATGTGTCAAATTACTGTTTTATCACAAGCTGTCCGCTCAGCGATGCGTTATTATTATTATTCTTATTATTAATATTCATATTATTGAGATACAGTATGCATGAGGTGGGAGTAAACTTTGCATGTATCTCAAAAAGTTATAAAGGTAATATATATCGAACCAAGAACGAAGTTTACCGATGTTGTCAGCTCTATTGGTCTACCCCGGAACTGATTTAAATCTGTTTCTCACTTCATCTAGACACTTCAAAATTACGTTTACACCTACAAAATCTCCCACTCGCCGACGGCAAGTGTCTACACACACACACACGCCGCGGGAAGGGCACCAAAGTTATGCACTTAAAGAAATCTTTTTTTCCTGAATTATTATCGCACCGCCGCCCCTTTTCTTCAGGTCACGATGTCGCCAGTCCCGCATCCATCCATCCAGCCAGCCATAAAGCGATAGTATATTCTAAAATAAGATACAGTGCATGGTTTTAAGTTACCATCAGTGAAATTATAAATATTCGATTTAAAACACAAAGCAAAAACAAATAAAGGAATCATTTAAAGATGC
>JACATO010001180.1:0-19047 GCA_018389105.1 Nautilus pompilius | reverse complement strand
TGTTCCTTCTCTTAGTCTCTCATTCTCTTTTGTTTCATTTCCAATTTATTATTACCCCTCTTATTCACTCAATCTCCTCTCTCTCATTTACCCTCTATTATTCTCTCTAATTATTCATCTCTCTTTCATTTCCTCTCTAAGTTTTTATTACACTAATTCACACATATCCTCTCTCGTTGTACGTCAATCTCTTTCATTTCCTATGTATTATTACCAATAATTCACTCCTCCTCTCAATCCTCTCAATCTCTCTTTCTTTTCCTCTACATTATTCCATCTGATACACCCATTCCTCTCAGTCTCTTCTCTCATTCATACTTTCAGTTACTACTCCCTATTTCCCCACTAATTCAATTGTTTTCTCTCTCTCAATCTATCTGTTTTATATTCCTCTCTTTTCATTCCCTTAATAATTCACTCACTCTCTTCTCATTCTCACGCTTTCATGACCTCCCAGTATTCCCACCTATTCAGTAACTCCTATCATTATCTCTCATCTCCCCCTCATTTCCTCTCCTATTATTCTCTCTAATAGACTTGTTTTTCTTCTCGTATTCTCTGTTGTTTCATTTCCAGTTTATTTATTAATTACCCTCGTATTCACTCATCGTCTCCCTCTCATTCTCTCGCTTCTTCCTCATCCCCTCTATTTTCCGTCTAATTCACTAATAATCTCTCTCCTCATTTCCCCTCTATTATTCTCTCTAATTATCTCATTGTTCCCTTTTCCTTTCCTCTCTTTTATTCTCTCTAATTCACTTGTTTCCTTCTGTTAGTCTCTCATTCTCTTTGTTTCATTTCCAATTTAATTATTACCTCTTATTCACTCATTGTCTCTCTCTCAATCTCTCTTCATTTCCCATCTATTATTCTCTCTAGATCTCATTCTCTCTTTCATTTCCTCTCTATTATTCCCACTAATTCGCAAATTTCCTCTCTCATTGTACTTGAATCTCTTTATTTCATTTCCAGTTTATTATATCTCTAATTCACTCATTGTCTCCCCCTCTCAGTCTCTGTCTTTCATCTTCTCTCTATTTTGGCCTCTAATTCCCTAATAATCTCTCTCTCTCTCTCATTTCCCCTCTATTATTCTCTCTGATTATCTCATTTCCCCCTTTCCTTTCCTCTCTTTTATTCTCTCTAATTCACTTGTTCCTTCTCTTAGTCTCTCATTCTGTTTCATTTCCAATTTATTATTACCCTTATTCACTCATTATTTCTCTCTCATCTCTCTCTCTCTCATTTACCCTCTGTTATTCCTCTCTAATTAATTTCATTCTCTCTTTCATTTCCTCTCTATTATTCCACTAATTCACACATTTCCTCTCTCTCGTTGTACGTCAATCTCTTTCATTTCCTATTTATTATTACCAATAATTCACTCCTCCTTTCAATCCTTTCAATCTCTCTTTCTTTTCCTCTACATTATTCCATCTGATACACTCATTCCTCTCAGTTTCTCTCTCATTCATACTTTCATTTACTCCCTATTTTCCCCACTAATTCAATTGTTCTCTCTCTCAATCTATCTGTTTTATTTCCTCTCTTTCATTCCTTATAATTCACTCACTCTCTTCTCATTCTCACTCTTTCATGACCTCTCCATTATTCCCACCTATTCAGTAACTCCTATCATTATCTCTCCCTCATTTCCTCTCTATTATTCTCTCTAATAGACTTGTTTCTTCTCTTATTCTCTTTGTTTCATTTCCAGTTTATTATTACCTCTTATTCACTCATCGTCTCCCTCTCATTCTATCTCCTTTCTCTTTCATTTCCCCTCTATTTTCCCGTCTAATTCACTAATAATCTCTCTCTCTCCTCATTTCCCCTCTATTATTCTTTCTAATTATCCATTTTCCTCCCTTTCCTTTTCTCTCTTTTATTCTCTCTAATCATCACTTGTTCCTTCTGTTAGTCCTCATTCTCTTTGTTTCATTTCCAATTTATATTATTACCTCTTATTCACACTCATTGTCCCTCTCTCTCAATCTCTCTTTCATTTCCCATCTATTATTCTCTCTAATTATCTCATTCTCTCTTTCATTTCCTCTCGATTATTCCCACTAATTCGCAAATTGCCCGCTCCTCATTGTACTTGAATCTCTTTATTTCATTTCCATTTTATTTTTTATTACTCTAATTCTAATTCACTCATTGTCTCCCTCTCAGTCTCTGTCTTTCATCTTCTCTCTATTTTGCCTCTAATTCACTAATAATCTCTCTCTCTTATTTCCCCGCTATTATTCTCTCTAATTATCTCATTCTCCCTTTCCTTTCCTCTCTTTTATTCTCTCTAATTCACATGTTCCTTCTCTTAGTCTCTTATTTCCTTTGTTTCATTTCCAGTTTATTATTATCTCTAATTCACTCATTGTCTCCCTCTCATCTCTTCTCTTTCATTTCCCCTCTATTTTCCCTCTAATTCACTAATAATCTCTCTCTCTCATTTCCCCTCTATTATTCTCTCTAATTATCTCATTTTCCCTTTCCTTTCCTCTCTTTTATTCTCTCTAATTCACTTCTTCTTTCTCTTAATCTCTCATTCTCTTTGTTTCATTTCCAGTTTATTATTACCTCTAATTCACTCATTATCTCTCTCTCAATCTCTCTTTCATTTCCCCTCTATTATTCTCTCTAATTATCTCATTCTCTCTTTCATTTCCTCTCTATTATTCCCACTAATTCGCACATTTCCTCTCTCATTGTACGTCAATCTCTTTATTTCATTTCCAGTTTATTATTATCTCTAATTCACTCATTGTCGCCCTCTCATTCTCTCTCTTTCATTTCCCCTCTATTTTCCCTCTAATTCCCTAATAATCTCTCTCTCTGTTATTTCCCCTCTATTATTCTCTCTGATTATCTCATTCTCCCTTTCCTTTCCTCTCTTTTATTCTCTCTAATTCACTTGTTCCTTCTCTTAGTCTCTCATTCTGTTTCATTTCCAATTTATTATTACCTCTTATTCACTCATTATTTCTCTCTCAATCTCTCTCTCTCTCATTTACCCTCTATTATTCTCTCTAATTATTTCATTCTCTCTTTCATTTCCTCTCTATTATTCACACTAATTCACACATATCCTCTCTCATTGTACGTCAATCTCTTTCATTTCCTATTTATTATTACCAATAATTCACTCCTCCTCTCAATCCTCTCAATCTCTCTTTCTTTTCCTCTACATTATTCCATCTGATACACCCATTCCTCTCAGTCTCTCTCTCATTCATACTTTCATTTACTCCCTATTTTCCCCACTAATTCAATTGTTCTCTCTCTCAATCTATCTGTTTTAATATCCTCTCTTTCATTCCTATAATTTCACCCACTATCAATCCTCTCATATCTCCTCGATCATTCATGATCTCCACCAATTCAGTCAACTCACTCTCATTCATCACCTCATCTCTCATATCTCTCCCTCATTTCCTCTCTATTATTCTCTCTAATTCACTTGTTTCTTCTCTTATTCTCTTTGTTTCATTTCCAATTTATTATTACCTCTTATTCACTCATTGTCTCTCTCTCAATCTCTCTTTCATTTCCCATCTATTATTCTCTCTAATTATCTCATTCTCTCTTTCATTTCTTCTCTATTATTCCCACTAATTTGCAAATTTCCTCTCTCATTGTACTTGAATCTCTTTATTTCATTTCCAGTTTATTATTATCTCTAATTCACTCATTGTCTCCCTCTCAGTCTCTGTCTTTCATCTTCTCTCTATTTTGCCTCTAATTCACTAATAATCTCTCTCTCTTATTTCCCCGCTATTATTCTCTCTAATTATCTCATTCTCCCTTTCCTTTCCTCCTTCTTTATTCTCTCTAATTCACATGTTCCTTCTCTAGTCTCTTATTTCCTTTGTTTCATTTCCAGTTTATTATTATCTCTAATTCACTCATTGTCTCCCTCTCATCTCTTCTCTTTCATTTCCCCTCTATTTTCCCTCTAATTCCCTAATAATCTCTCTCTCTCTCTCATTTCCCCTCTATTATTCTCTCTGATTATCTCATTCTCCCTTTCCTTTCCTCTCTTTTATTCTCTCTAATTCACTTGTTCCTTCTCTTAGTCTCTCATTCTCTTTGTTTCATTTCCAATTTATTATTACCTCTTATTCACTCAATCTCTCTCTCTCATTTACCCTCTATTATTCTCTCTAATTATTTCATTCTCTCTTTCATTTCCTCTCTATTTTTTACACTAATTCACACATATCCTCTCTCGTTGTACGTCAATCTCTTTCATTTCCTATTTATTATTACCAATAATTCACTCCTCCTCTCAATCCTCTCAATCTCTCTTTCTTTTCCTCTACATTATTCCATCTGATACACCCATTCCTCTCAGTCTCTCTCTCATTCATACTTTCATTTACTCCCTATTTTCCCCACTAATTCAATTGTTCTCTCTCTCAATCTATCTGTTTTATTATCCTCTCTTTCATTCCTTATAATTCACTCACTCTCTTCTCATTCTCACTCTTTCATGACCTCTCCATTATTCCCACCTATTCAGTAACTCCTATCATTATCTCTCCCTCATTTCCTCTCTATTATTCTCTCTAATAGACTTGTTTCTTCTCTTATTCTCTTTGTTTCATTTCCAGTTTATTATTACCTCTTATTCACTCATCGTCTCCCTCTCATTCTCTCTCTTTCATTTCCCCTCTATTTTCCGTCTAATTCACTAATAATCTCTCTCTCTCATTTCCCCTCTATTATTCTCTCTAATTATCTCATTTTCCCTTTCCTTTCCTCTCTTTTATTCTCTCTAATTCACTTGTTCCTTCTGTTAGTCTCTCATTCTCTTTGTTTCATTTCCAATTTATTATTACCTCTTATTCACTCATTGTCTCTCTCTCAATCTCTCTTTCATTTCCCATCTATTATTCTCTCTAATTATCTCATTCTCTCTTTCATTTCCTCTCTATTATTCCCACTAATTCGCAATTTCCTCTCTCATTGTACTTGAATCTCTTTATTTCATTTCCAGTTTATTATTATCTCTAATTCACTCATTGTCTCCCTCTCAGTCTCTGTCTTTCATCTTCTCTCTATTTTGCCTCTAATTCCCTAATAATCTCTCTCTCTCTCATTTCCCCTCTATTATTCTCTCTGATTATCTCATTTTCCCTTTCCTTTCCTCTCTTTTATTCTCTCTAATTCACTTGTTCCTTCTCTTAGTCTCTCATTCTGTTTCATTTCCAATTTATTATTACCTCTTATTCACTCAATCTCTCTCTCTCATTTACCCTCTATTATTCTCTCTAATTATTTCATTCTCTCTTTCATTTCCTCTCTATTATTCACACTAATTCACACATTTCCTCTCTCGTTGTACGTCAATCTCTTTCATTTCCTATTTATTATTACCAATAATTCACTTCTCCTTTCAATCCTCTCAATCTCTCTTTCTTTTCCTCTACATTATTCCATCTGATACACTCATTCCTCTCAGTCTCTCTCTCATTCATACTTTCATTTACTCCCTATTTTCCCCACTAATTCAATTGTTCTCTCTCTCAATCTATCTGTTTTATTTCCTCTCTTTCATTCCTTATAATTCACTCTCTCTCATTCTCACTCTTTCATGACCTCTCCATTATTCCCACCTATTCAGTCACTCCTATCATTCTCTCTCCCTCATTTCCTCTCTATTATTCTCTCTAATTCACTTGTTTCTTCTCTTATTCTCTTTGTTTCATTTCCAGTTTATTATTATCTCTAATTCACTCATTGTCTCCCTCTCATCTCTTCTCTTTCATTTCCCCTCTATTTTCCCTCTAATTCACTAATAATCTCTCTCTCTCATTTCCCCTCTATTATTCTCTCTAATTATCTCATTTTCCCTTTCCTTTCCTCTCTTTTATTCTCTCTAATTCACTTGTTCTTTCTCTTAATCTCTCATTCTCTTTGTTTCATTTCCAGTTTATTATTATCTCTAATTCACTCATTGTCTCTCCTCAATCTCTCTCTCCTTTACCCTCTATTATTCTCTCTAATTATCTCATTCTCTCTTTCATTTCCTCTCTATTATTCCCACTAATTCACACATATCCTCTCTCATTGTACGTCAATCTCTTTCATTTCCTATTTATTATTACCAATAATTCACTCCTCCTTTCAATCCTCTCAATCTCTCTTTTCCTCTACATTATTCCATCTGATACACTCATTCCTCTCAGTCTCTCTCTCATTCATACTTTCATTTACTCCCTATTTTCCCCACTAATTCAATTGTTCTCTCTCTCAATCTATCTGTTTTATTTCCTCTCTTTCATTCCTTATAATTCACTCACTCTCTTCTCATTCTCAATCTTTCATGACCTCTCCATTATTCCCACCTATTCAGTAACTCCTATCATTATCTCTCCCTCATTTCCTCTCTATTATTCTCTCTAATAGACTTGTTTCTTCTCTTATTCTCTTTGTTTCATTTTCCAGTTTATTATTACCTCTTTTCACTCATCGTCCCTCTCATTCTCTCTCTTTCATTTCCCATCTATTTTCCGTCTAATTCACTAATAATCTCTCTCTCTCATTTCCCCTCTATTATTCTCTCTAATTATCTCATTTTCCCTTTCCTTTCCTCTCTTTTATTCTCTCTAATTCACTTGTTCCTTCTGTTAGTCTCTCATTCCTCTTTGTTTCATTTCCAATTTATTATTACCTCTAATTCACTCATTGTCTCTCTCTCAATCTCTCTTTCATTTCCCCTCTATTATTCTCTCTAATTATCTCATTCTCTCTTTCATTTCCTCTCTATTATTCCCACTAATTTGCAAATTTCCTCTCTCATTGTACGTCAATCTCTTTATTTCATTTCCAGTTTATTATTATCTCTAATTCACTCATTGTCTCCCTCTCAGTCTCTGTCTTTCATCTTCTCTCTATTTTCCCTCTAATTCCCTAATAATCTCTCTCTCTCTCTCATTTCCCCTCTATTATTCTCTCTGATTATCTCATTCTCCCTTTCCTTTCCTCTCTTTTATTCTCTCTAATTCACTTGTTCCTTCTCTTAGTCTCTCATTCTGTTTCATTTCCAATTTATTATTACCTCTTATTCACTCATTATTTCTCTCTCAATCTCTCTCTCTCCTCATTTACCCTCTATTATTCTCTCTAATTATTTCATTCTCTCTTTCATTTCCTCTCTATTATTCACACTAATTCACACATTTCCTCTCTCGTTGTACGTCAATCTCTTTCATTTCCTATTTATTATTACCAATAATTCACTTCTCCTTTCAATCCTTTCAATCTCTCTTTCTTTTCCTCTACATTATTCCATCTGATACACTCATTCCTCTCAGTCTCTCTCTCATTCATACTTTCATTTACTCCCTATTTTCCCCACTAATTCAATTGTTCTCTCTCTCAATCTATCTGTTTTATTTCCTCTCTTTCATTCCTTATAATTCACTCACTCTCTCTCTCATTCTCACTCTTTCATGACCTCTCCATTATTCCCACCTATTCAGTCACTCCTATCATTCTCTCTCCCTCATTTCCTCTCTATTATTCTCTCTAATTCACTTGTTTCTTCTCTTATTCTCTTTGTTTCATTTCCAGTTTATTATTACCTCTAATTCACTCATTGTCTCTCTCTCAATCTCTCTTTCATTTCCCCTCTATTATTCTCTCTAATTATCTCATTTCTCTCTTATTTCCTCTCTATTATTCCCACTAATTCGCACATTTCCTCTCTCATTGTACGTCAATCTCTTTATTTCATTTCCAGTTTATTATTATCTCTAATTCACTCATTGTCTCCCTCTCAGTCTCTGTCTTTCATCTTCTCTCTATTTTGCCTCTAATTCACTAATAATCTCTCTCTCTTATTTCCCCTGCTATTATTCTCTCTAATTATCTCATTCTCCCTTTCCTTTCCTCTCTTTTATTCTCTCTAATTCACATGTTCCTTCTCTTAGTCTCTTATTTCCTTTGTTTCCTTTCCAGTTTATTATTATCTCTAATTCACTCATTGTCTCCCTCTCATTCTTCTCTTTCATTTCTTTCCCTCTATTTTCCCTCTAATTCACTAATAATCTCTCTCTCATTTCCCCTCTATTATTCTCTCTAATTATCTCATTTTCCCTTTCCTTTCCTCTCTTTTATTCTCTCTAATTCACTTGTTCTTTCTCTTACTCTCTCATTCTCTTTGTTTCATTTCCAGTTTATTATTATCTCTAATTCACTCATTGTCTCTCTCTCAATCTCTCTTTCATTTCCCCTCTATTATTCTCTCTAATTATCTCATTCTCTCTTTCATTTCCTCTCTATTATTCCCACTAATTTGCACATTTCCTCTCTCATTGTACGTCAATCTCTTTATTTCATTTCCAGTTTATTATTATCTCTAATTCACTCATGGTCTCCCTCTCAGTCTCTGTCTTTCATCTTTTCTCTATTTTCCCTCTAATTCCCTAATAATCTCTCTCTCTCTCTCATTTCCCCTCTATTATTCTCTCTGATTATCTCATTCTCCCTTTCCTTTCCTCTCTTTATTCTCTCTAATTCACTGTTCCTTCTCTTAGTCTCTCATTCTGTTTCATTTCCAATTTATTATTACCTCTTATTCACTCAATCTCTCTCTCTCTCTCATTTACCCTCTATTATTCGCCTAATTATTATCATTCTCTCTTTCATTTCCTCTCGATTATTCACACTAATTCACACATTTCCTCTCTCGTTGTACTTCAATCTCTTTTTCATTTCCCTTTTATTATTACCAATAATTCACTTCTCCTTTCAATCCTTTCAATCTCTCTTTCTTTTCCTCTACATTATTCCATCTGATACACTCATTCCTCTCAGTTCTCTTTCTCATTCATACTTTCATTTACTCTCCCTATTTTCCCCACTAATTCAATTGTTCTCTCTCTCAATCTATCTGTTTTTATTTCCTCTCTTTCATTCCTTATAATTCACTCACCTCTTCTCATTCTCACTCTTTCATGACCTCTCCATTATTCCCAACCTATTTCAGTAACTCCTATCATTATCTCTCCCTCATTTCCTCTCTATTATTCTCTCTAATTCACTTGGTTTTCGTCTCTTATTCTCTTTGTTTCATTTCCAGTTTATTATTACCTCTAATTCACTCATTGTGTCTCTCTCAATCTCTCTTTCATTTCCCCTCTATTATTCTCTCTAATTATCTCATTCTCCCTTTCCTTTCCTCTCTTATATTCCCACTAATTCACACATTTCCTCTCTCATTGTATGTGAATCTCTTTATTTCATTTCCAGTTTATTATTATCTCTAATTCACTCATTGTCTCTCTCTCAATCTCTCTTTCATTTCCCCTCTATTTATTCTCTCTAATTATCTCATTCTCTCTTTCATTTCCTCTCTATTATTCCCCACTAATTCGCAAATTTCCTCTCTCATTGTACGTCAATCTCTTTATTTCATTTCCAGTTTATTATTATCTCTAATTCACTCATTGTCCCTCTCAGTCCTCTGTCTTTTTCATCTCCTCTCTATTTTGCCTCTAATTCACTAATAATCTCTCTCTCTTATTTCCCCCCCCTATTATTCTCTCTAATTAATCTCATTCTCCCTTTCCTTTTCTCTCTTTATTCTCTCTAATTCACATGTTCCTTCTCTTAGTCTCTTATTTCCTTTGTTTCCTTTCCAGTTTATTAGTATCTCTAATTCACTCATTGTCTCCCTCTCATTTTCTCTCTTTCATTTCCCTCTATTTTCCCTCTAATTCACTAATAATCTCTCTCTCTCATTTCCCCTCCCCTCTATTATTCTCTTCTCTCATTATCTCTTCTCCCTTTCCTTTCCTCTCTTTTATCTCTCTAATTCACTTGTTCCTTCTCTTAGTCTCTCATTCTCTTTGTTTCATTTCCAATTTATTATTACCTCTATATTCACTCATTATTTCTCTCTCATCTCTCTCTCTCTCATTTACCCTCTATTATTCTCTATAATTATTTCATTCTCTCTTTCATTTCCTCTCTATATCCCACTAATTCACACATTTCCCTCTCGCTCTCTTGTACGTCAATCTCTTTCATTTCCTATTTATTATTACCAATAATCACTTCTCATTTCAATCCTCTCAATCTCTCTTTCTTTTCCTTTCCCTACATTATTCCATCTGATACACTCATTCATCTCAGTCTCTCTCTCATTCATACTTTCATTACGACTACCTATTTCCCCACGAATTCAATTCTTCTCTCTCGCAATCTATCTGTTTTATTTTCTCTCTTTCATTCCTTATAATTCACTCTCTCTCTCATTCTCATTTTCAATCTTTCATGACGTCTCCATTACTCCCACCTATTCAGTCACTCCTATTATTCTCTGTCCCTCATTTCCTCTCTATTATTCTCTCTAATTTAAATTTCCCTTCTCTTGGACTCTCTCATTCTATTTGTTTTTGATTTCCAGTTTATTATTACCTCTAATTCACTCATTGTCTCTCTCTCAATCTCTCTCTCATTTCCCATCTATTATTCTCTCTAATTATCTCATTCTCTCTTTCATTTCCTCTCTATTATTCCCACTAATTCACACATTTCCTCTCTCATTGTATGTCAATCTCTTTATTTCATTTCCAGTTTATTATTATCTCTAATTCACTCATTGTCTCCCTCTCATTTTCTTCTCTTTCATTTCCGCACTATTTTCCCTCTAATTCACTAATAATCTCTCTCTCTCATTTCCCCCTCATTATTCTCTCTAATTATCTCAGTTCCCTTTCCTTTCCTCTCTTTTTTCTCTCTAATTCACTTGTTCTTTCTCTTAATCTCTCATTCTCTTTGTTTCATTTCCAGTTTATTATTATCTCTAATTCACTCATTGTCTCTCCTCAATCTCTCCCTCTTAACCCTCTATTATTCTCTCTAATTATCTCATTCTCCTCTCATTCATTTCCTCTCTATTATCCCACTAATTCGCACATTTCCTCTCTCATTGTACGTCAATCTCTTTATTTCATTTCCAGTTTAATTATCCGCTAATTCACTCATTGTCTCCCTCTCAGTCTCTGTCTTTCATCTTCTCTCTATTTTGCCTCTAATTCACTAATAATCTCTCTGTCTTATTTCCCCCGCTTATTATTATTCTCTCTAATTATCTATTTCCCTTTCCCTTCCATCCACTCTTTTATTCTCTCTAATTCACATGTTCCTTCCTCTTTAGTCTCTTATTTCCTTTGTTTCCTTTCCAGTTTATTATTATCTCTAATTCACTCATTGTCTCTCCTCTCAATCTCTCCCTCCTTAACCCTCTATTATTCTCTCTAATTATCTCATTCTCTCATTCATTTCCTCTCTATTATTCCCAATAATTCACACATTTCCTCTCTCATTGTACGTCAATCTCTTTATTTCGTTTCCAGTTTATTAATATCTCTAATTCACTCATTGTCTTTTTCTTAATCTCTCTTTCTCATTTCCCCTCTATTATTCTCTCTAATTATCTCATTCTCCCTTTCCTTTCGTATCTTTTATTCTCTCTAATTTATTTGTTCCTTCTCTTAGTCTCTTCTTTCCTTTGTTTCCTTTCCATTTTTATTATCTCTAATTCAGTCATTATCTTCCTCTTATTCTCTTCTCTTTCATTTCCCGCTATTTTCTGTCTATTCACTAATATCTCTCTCTCTCTCATTTCCCCTATAGTATCCTCTCTAAAGTAATCTCACGTCATCTCTCCTCTCATTTCCTCTATTATTCTCTCTAATTATCTCATTCTCCCTTTCCTTTCCTCCTCTTTTATTCTCTTTGTTCATTTCCAATTTATTATTACCTCTAATTCACTCATTGTCTCTCCTCAATCTCTCTCTCCTTTACCCCCTATTATTCTCTCTAATTATCTCATTCTCTCTTTCATTTCCTCTCTATTATTCCCACTAATTCGCACATTTCCTCTCTCATTGTACGTCAATCACTTTCATTTCCTGTTTATTACTACCAATATTTCACTCCTCTTTTCAATCCTCTCAATCTGTCTTTATTTTCCTCTATATTATTCCATCTGATACATTCATTCCTCTCAGTCTCTCTCTCATTAATACTTTCATTTACTCTCTATTTTCCCCACTAATTCACTTGTTCTCTCTATCAATCTATCTGTTTTATTTCCTCTCTTTCATTCCTTATATTTCACTCATTCTCTCTCTCATTCTCACTCTTTCATGACCTCTCCATTATTCCCACCTATTCAGTCATTCCTCTCATTCTCTCTCTTTCATTTCCCCTCTATTTTTTGCTTCTAATTGTCTCTCTCAATCTCTCTCTCCCTTATTTCCTCTCTATTATTCTGTTTAATTTCACTTGTTTTCTTGTCACATTCTCCCTTTCCTTCCTTCTCTTTTTATTCTCTCTATTGTTCCTTCTCTTATTCTCTTGTTTTATTTCTTGTTTTTTTATTACCTCTTATTCACTCATTGTCTCCCCCTCATTCTCTCTCTTTCATTCCTCTCTATTTTCATTCTAATTCACTCATTCTCTCTCTCCTCTCTCTCTCTCTCCTACTACCTCCCTCTCTCTCTCTCCTCTCTCTCTCTCTCTCGCTCTCTCTCTCTCGGTCTCTCTATAGGTAATATAATTGGGAAAACTAACTGCAAATTCATGAGTAAAATCTGTATGAATATGTACATGTTTTAGTTGCAACAATAAAACAGTTGCATTAAGTAGAGTTTTTTTTTAGAATTTGCAGTATATTCTAGATGATTCCTGACATTTATATTCTGCTCTGGAAACTGTCAAAATCTCCTTTTAAACTAAAAATATCTGAATATTTCTAGGATATTCTTCAAAATTTTCCATATATAGAAATAGACATATCTGCATGAGCATTTGTAGTCAATGCTAAAATGGTTTTTCTGCAAAAATATTAATCTCAAATTGTAGAAAAATGCATGGATAGTGTGTAAGTGATCGTGATGGACAGCACACTGCTGCTACATAGATCAACATGAGTATAATATGTTTAGTATTTTTTTTTAATATTTGGTTTTCTAGTAAAAGCTGTTGACAAGATTATTGAAATAAACAGAAAATCTGGACACATTTTTAATTTGAAAAGGAGCAGATTAACAAAAACTCCCTCAAGAGGGAGAGAGGCTTGGCAACACTTAATGAGGAAGATATGATTTCCTCATGTGGTTCATTAGTTATAAAATTCGAAAAAATTACCAAGAAGATATTGGATAATTTTAGCAGAAGATATTTGCTAACAGTGGGCTTCAAATCCCATATCGAAGCAAAAATAAAAAACCAAGGACTTCATGTTACATAAAAACAAATTAAACTTAAATTTCAAAAGAAATATCAAAATTGGCAAATAGAAAATTGGAGAAAGGTGATATTTACAGATGTAAGTTCACTTAAATTTTTTGGAATTGTAGCATTTTTAATGTTACAAAACATCAGATGAAATATTTAAATCAGACAGTGTTTTACCAACCCAGAAGCATCAGAAAGGTATGCACATTTGGGCCTGTTTCTCTGATAATGGTAAAAGCAATTTGGTAACCCTGCAAAAAAATTTAATGAATACAATTAATTTGCTACGAAATCCTAATTGTAATGATAAATTTTAGTTTTACAAGATCAGGCACCATGTCAAATAGGAAATAAATAGCTTTTCTCTTGGTTCAAGAACGATAAAATTCATTGTCTTAAAGACTGACCTGAGAATTATTTAAATCCAATTGAAAACATATGGGCAGTAATGGGGCAATAAATTTTCTTAAAAATCATCTAAAGAATAGAGAAAAATTGGCAAAAGTCATTAAGGAGGCTTTGGAAAATATTTAATCATACAAGATATTAGTTGAAACGATGCCAGGTAGAATTAAAATATTCATTAAAAACAAAGTTTACTGGTCAGAATATGAACCAAAAATCAAGACTACTTATTTTTGTTGTTACTATTTCAGATTTCGGGGGGTAATTTTTCTAGTATGTTTTTTAAAATGAATGTTTGTTTGAACCAATCATATTTTCCCGGCTTTAAGCCTTCGTGTTTTTAAAAAAGCATAAAACTTTGAAATTACTGAGTGGACCAAACTGACCGGCCAGGGCTGTAAGTGTACAATATATGAAAATATGAGTATCCCTTAAACATGAGTTCATTTAGGAATATCATCGCTCAAGTATGGGACTAAAAATTCCGAATAAAATTTAAATAGCTCTAACTTCTCTTGAACGACTTTTATCAATGTTTAACAGATATTTGGAAATAACTTTCTTAACATTTCACAAAAAGCTGTTTTAAGTGTACACTATGGTGAAAGAATAAACTTTGCAAAGCAAAAGTATTGCACTCAAGATATTAAATTTATTTTTTATTCTTTGCAATGTTATTGTATCTTAGCTTTTTATGTATCATACTGATTATTTAATTTACACATTTTCTTTTCTGTTATACGAATTATTTACTGTTATAATGTAATTTATCATTTGTTTTCATAATTTGTATCGTTTGTACCAGATATATATATACAAGGTCAGTTCAAATAGAAACCAAACTTTTTAAAAAACAAATTTATTGCTTTACTTACAATTTAATCAGACTTGTCTCCTTCAAAATAGTTCCCTCCACTGTTGATACACTGCTCCCAACGTTTTTTCCAGTTTTGGAATGTGTCCTGGAATGTGTTTTCAGGAATAGTGCGCAGTTCTCGTAGCAAATTTTCTTCGATCTCTTCTATCGTCTGAAATCTGTGACCTTTCATGGTGGATTTAAACTTTGGG
The DNA here is from genome assembly GCA_018389105.1 of Nautilus pompilius. NCBI lineage: Eukaryota > Metazoa > Mollusca > Cephalopoda > Nautilida > Nautilidae > Nautilus > Nautilus pompilius. The sequence continues at coordinate 4,317 of JACATO010001180.1, read as the reverse complement.
AACAAAAAAGTCTGCAGGGGCCAAATCTGGAGAGTGGGGTGGCTGGGGAACTAGAGTCTTCTCAGGCTTTGCCAAAAAGTCACGGATAAGGACAGACACGTGAGCAGTTGCATTGTTGTGGTACAGCATCCAGGTTTTGTTTTTCCATGTCTCAGGCCTCCTCTTTCGCACTGCCTTTCTCAAATGCCTCAGGACATACAAGTAAAACTCTCTATTGATCGTTTGACCATGTGGAACAAACTCATGATGAACGACACCCTTCCAATCAAAAAAGACGATCAACATCACCTTCACATTTGAGCGACTCTGATGTGCTTTTTTTGGTCGTGGCGACAATGATCCAACCCATTGCGACGACTGCCTTTTTGTTTCGACATCGTAGCCGTGCACCCACATTTCATCACTTGTTATGACACTTTTCAGAAAGCTTTCATCCATTCGAATGATCAAAGAGCTCCTGACTGACTGTGACTCGGTTCTCTTTTTGTTCATCTATCAGCAGACGTGGCACAAATTTTGCAGCTACACGATGCATGTTCAATCTTTCTTTTAAAATCATGTGGCATGAACTTTTACAGATGCCTACTTCTTCAGAAACTTCACGGACAGTTAATCGGCGATTTCCGTGGATCATAGCACACACTTTCTCAATGTGATCGTCGTCCGTTGTCATGGAAGGTCGTCCAGATTTGGGATTGCCTTTGGTGGATGTTCTTTCCAATTTGAAACACTGGTACCACTCGTGACATTGCATACAGCTCAAACAATCCTCCCCATAGGCCTGTGGAAACATTAGAAAAGTCTCTGTAAAAGTTTTTCCCAATTTGAAACAGAATTTCACACAAACACGTTGCTCTTCAAGATCCTTCATTGTTCAACTTGTGACAAATCGCCAAGTGCACTTAACATATGTTCACTCTAGCACGTGTAGATCAATGACTAACTGATGTGGTGTGATGCGGCTATTATTAGACTGAAAGTCATAGTCACCGATACACAGCACTGCAGTTGTGAGCACTGTGCCGGCTGGTTGGCATGCTGTTTTAAAAGTTTGGTTTCTTTTTGGACAGACCTCGTCTATATAGAGTCGACCCCCGCGTAATCGCGGTTCGGCATTTGCGGCCCCAGTTATTCGCGGAATCTTCCTTAGAACCTAACTAATAATTGTTCATGGAAACCTCCGCATATTCGCGGAATTGCAAATATCTTCCGCGATTTTTTATGGCTTTTTTCGTGGCAATATACTTTTTTTCACGCTTTTTAACGCTAAATTATTAATAACAATATAAATTACTAATTTTGTAATATAAATACTAACGTAAATTCAGCAAAATATCAATATAAAATAAACGCTATTGGCTGCAGGTTTGAAAGTAGCCAATCCGACAGCGTTATTCATTTCTCCTCGCTGCTGATTGGCTGCTGCCCACGAGGCGCTGTCTCAGGCAGATGCAGCCCCGCATCATCCCAGTTTACCGAGTGTAGCTATCTCTAGTGTTTCGCTGAGTGTTGTATTTTTTATTAAATTATTATTAGATATTTACTTATATTTTACGTTATATTTTGATGTTTATAGGCATTTTTATGGACCACGTCCAATATTCGCGGTTTTTCACTCTTCGCGGGTGCTCTAGGAACGTAACCCCTGCGAATACCAGGGGGACAACTGTATATAAATTCTCAGACCAAATAAATTTTGTAATTTTTTGTGTAAACTCTGCCACCTTTTAGCTCTCATTTTGAAAATAATATTTGGTCATCTGAGAAATTTGTTGATATTAGCTGTACTTTAACATACAAACCTATATTCATGATTTGACTTTGTATTTAAACATTCGATACAAATTTCAATTGTTAGAATCGGACTAATAAGACTACTCACTGAACTTTGCAAAATGAGGATTATTATTATTATTATTATTATTACAGTTGTTGTTGTTTTTATCTCAAACCACTGAAAAAAAAAGGCAAAATGCTAGTAGTTTCCAGTGGTTGGTCAAGTAGGCTAATTACTATGGTATGTTAGTCTGTGATGGAGGTGACTTTCCACAATATTCTTGAGGTACCCAAGATGGATACTTTTTTGCCAGAAATGAACATTTTGAGTGCCTTGAATTTTTTTAAGCCTGTACTTTCTTATTTATTGTTTGTATAGTCCTCATCACAATGGATATTACACTTGTTTTCATATGTCATGGTCTGTTGCATTCAGTTTGCAGGTCAATATATTTCTGTACCTTTTCTCTTTCTTTGACATACTTTGGAATCAATGGGTGTGGCAACACCTGTCAGCTGAAACGTCTTAGTTATTTCTTTATTCTTCATAATGACATTGATTTTATTATGTCTGACAGGTGTGTCCCTATAAATCTGTGTATTTCAGATTACGGTCACCTTATGGTTACCACCAATTTTGACAGGTTTACATTCATCTACAGTATCTATCTTGTAATTCTTACATATAGTCTGATGAAGGTATTTAGCTTCAACGTGCAGCTTATATGTAATAAGTTTGCTTTGTTTATGTTTCTGGCCAGAAAGCAAGATTCACACAACTCTTCTGTTTCAGCTCAATTGTTGAGAAGTTCAACAAACACTTAATAAATAGTAGTTCATTTTTTGTTGTTTTAAAGTCCTCTTTTACAGAATAAAGTTGCATTATTTACCTAAATTTTCAAGAAAAAATACAAAGAACCTATATCGGACAACGCCCCCAAGTTCCTTTTTGCTATACTTTGTATCATTTTATAGCTAATTTGTACAAATAACCGAAACTACTTTGTGATTGTTAAAAGCTGTGCCGAATGATGGCAGAAATAGATACAAAATTATCCAAATAGAAATGTATAAAGTAAAAACTCTTCAGCATCATAAAATAGTTTTTCACTTATCTTTTAAAGTTCCGTTGTTCTTTAGTTTTTAAAAAGTTATCTAGGTAAATAAGTTTTACCTCAGTTGCGAAACCTGAAAGGATTTTTGAAACCTATCACTTGAGGTGAAACTTATATACCTTAATAACTTTTTAAAATCTAAAGAACAACTGGACTTTAAAGGATAAGCGGCAGATATATAAAACTGGATAAATTTGTTTTTATCTGAGATTTTATACTATTATGACCACCGAAAGTCCAACTTTCTTAAGGTTGTCAACTTGAAAAAGAAGTAATGGCGTAATATGGCCGCCAACCAGTTAGGTATGCACCAAACTTTTATCTAAAAAGGAAAAAAACAAAAGAACATTGGGAGTGAAATACGAGTTCTGGTGAACATTGATGACTCCGAGTACCGTTAAATTGAAATTCCAGCATCAACGTAAGAAAATAGTGACTAAATAATGAACTCGGCGTCAAAAATTCTGCAAAGTAATTTTCTGCAACAATGAAAGTATGTATCTGTCTAGTTATACATAGCCGAACCACAATAGAATGTTTATGTCTAAAGAACGGGGTTAACCTCTAGATGTGTAAACGAACTGTGATTGGACTAGTAGCCTCTACATAAAAACAGGATTAAAGGCGAAAGGATTATTCACGATTCTTTTTCAGATCACTTTTTTAAAAACGTTTTCTCACGCTGTGCAGTATAGAATTTCTATTTTCTATATAAAAAATTAGACAAAAATATAATTTGTAATCTCATCCAATATATCTGTAAATAATAGCTGGCTAACAAAATATAGGTAAGTCTCCTGACACTGAAAATTTGACTAACTCCCAGCTTTAAAGGATGGTTTGCGGTGCCCAAAAAATCTGGAATCATAAAATTTAACATTTTAGACAACAATCGCCATTGTGTTGTTTTTTTTTTGTTTTGTTGAAAAAAGAAGTCAAAGTGGAAATAAAAAAAAAAAACGAAAAAAAAAAAAAAAAAAACGTTAGTTGTATTAAAAATGGTTGGAACAAAAAAAGGAAAACTATATAGGAAATAATGCAATGGTTATAACAAAAAAAAAAAAACAACAAAAAAACAACTTATTCAAAATAACAAAATGTATAAGAAAATATTAAAAAAATACAAGAGATTTACAAATACTGCTGAAAAGAGACAGAGCAGGGATCTTAGAGAAAAAAAACCAACAAAAAAATTGACAAATTTATTCTGGTTATTAACCATTGTAGGTTGTTTTTGTTTGCTGAAACGAATTATCATAGCTCTCATCATCGCCGCGTAATATCTTTATGCTGTCTTTGCTTTGTTGAATAATGCATTGGTTAATTGATTCTAACAAATGTGAATAAAAGCAAAAATGAAAACAACTTCTTCCACTCAAACAGGTATTTATATTTGAATATTATAGCAATCCATGAGATTGATTTT
>JACATO010001179.1:0-95894 GCA_018389105.1 Nautilus pompilius | reverse complement strand
GCAATTTACATCGGCCGACCTTTGTCCTCGGGTGATTTCTAGTCGTCATTAGGTACGGCTGGCTGGCGCCCTCTGGCGTTTTAAACGTTTAGACAAGTAAAAAAAAAAAAAAAAAGGAGGGGGAGAAGAGATCGCTGTAGCCGAAGCCGACAGCGATAGTTAGTACCATCACAGAAGAGAAGCATTTGTTCTTATAATTTACGTTTTAAAAGCTTTGTCAAATGTGTGTGTGTGTTGTGTGTGTGTGTGGTGTGTGTGTGTGTGTTGTTTGACGGCAAAACGAATAAATAAAAGACTGCTAGAAGACGTAGTTCTAAGCCATTTCAGAAGCCTATGACTTTGGCACCTTATACCCAAATTTTGAGTTTATGTTTACGAGCGCCGGAACTCCTTAATACCGGAGTAGATTTACAAGCGGTGCTGCTGCTGCTGTTGTTGAGCGAGTTGGACTTCCGAACGAGGCTCTGTCAATGGCATTGCATCCCGTAAAGACAGGTGGTCCGTTCTCAGAGTTCAGCGAGCATTGCACTTTCTCTGTACGTTCGATATTTTGCGTGTTGTCCTACTGACGGTTTCTCGAGGTTGGAGGGCAGAGACGAGCGTAATGAAAGCCGTTAGGGCCATTCCGGCTCCTGCGAGCGGGTGGGATTACCGGAGCTCCGGTGAGGAAGGACCGAAATCATCCTATTCCTCGCGTCCCCACTCCGTGTTACCGGCTGGCTTTTAGTTTTATAATATTCTTCCCGAGTGCCCTTCCTTCCGGCCAACGCGACCGAGTTTTCGGATCATCGCTCACTGGCTAGGATCGGGATTATTGCTCGTTTCGCAGATGGCGCTGTTCTAACGAAGTCACGTCCGGCGAGGAAGGAGCTAAATCTCTCCCCCTCCGAAGATGGCTCGAACGGGTTTTCTCGGCGGGTTAGGAGGAGGGATCAAGCTCTCGGTGAGCGCTCATCCGCTGGTGGGGTTTTGTGGCGTAAGCCGCTGCCAGAGATCTATCGGAATCCCGTCGATGGCGTAAAGCGAGCGGAGAGAGAGAGATGAGAGATGACGTCAGTAGAGAGAGGGAGAGAGAGAGAGAGATGACATCAGTAGAGAGAGGGAGAGAGAGATGACGTCAGTAGAGAGAGAGTTTGACATCAGTAGAGAGAGAGATGACGTCAGTAGAGAGAGAGATGACGTCAGTAAAGAGAGGGAGAGAGAGAGATGACATCAGTAGAGAGAGATGACGTCAGTAGAGAGAGATGACATCAGTAGAGAGAGGGAGAGAGAGATGACGTCAGTAGAGAGAGATGACGTCAGTACCGAGAGATTACGTCAGTAGAGAGAGATGACGTCAGTAGAGAGAGGGAGAGAGAGATGACATTAGTAGAGAGAGAGATGACGTCAGTAGAGAGAGGGAGAGAGAGATGACGTCAGTAGAGAGAGATGACGTCAATAGAGAGATTACGTCAGTAGAGAGAGAGATGACGTCAGTAGAGAGAGATGACGTCAGTAGAGAGAGGGAGAGAGATGACATCATTAGAGAGAGATGAAGTCAGTAGAGAGAGATGACGTCAGTAGAGAGAGATGACGTCAGTAGAGAGAGATGACGTCAGTAGAGAGAGGGAGAGAGAGATGACGTCAGTAGAGAGAGAGATGAGGTCAGTAGAGAGAGAGATGAGGTCAGTAGAGAGAGGGAGAGAGAGATGACGTCAGTAGAGAGAGAGAGAGATGGAGATGGAGAGAGGGGGGGAGGGAGGGAGGAGAGGGAGAGAGAGAGAAAGATGGAGATGGAGAGAGGGAGGGAGAGAGAGAGAGAGAGAGAGAGAGAGAGGAGAGATGGAGAGAGGGAGGGAGGGTTGAGAGATGAGTGGTTGGTCTGTAGCGAACGAGCCGAAGCTAATCCCTCCTCGAGATGAAGACCGAGCTCCCTTTTCGCAGTTTTTGTTAGCGCGCCGACCGCGAGCCTCCATCGGCCGAAAATAAGTTGGGGTTGGGGCTGGCGGCGCGCGATAATTCGACCGGGAAACCCGCGGATCCGAAAGTTTCGCGGAAAAAAATTTTCCGGGTAATTTAGCTTGATATCCGGACCCTGATCGTCCTCGGTCCCTGGCGCTGCCATCCTCGAGGTTAATTACCTGGCCCCGGTTGAAAGTGACCAAGACGCGGGGCTGTTATCGACTCGTTTTCGCCTGAACGGCTCACGGACGAGAAGCTTTGAGTGGATCATTTCGCGCGTAAATAACCGGGAACACACACACACACACACATGTCCCTTCCCCGAGGGCTCTTTGCCTATTCCGACTTATTTCCATTTTTGATATCTATTTTTTCTTTCTAATCAAACAAACAAACAGGAAAATACACGCACTGCGTATATTCATAACGCCTGAAGATCCGACGGATAACCGATGAGATTGCTGCTTGAATTACGGACGATGCCCTGCCATCTGTTCTTGCTGCATCAGTGCATCCGAACATCCAGACCCTAAGAAAAATACACTTTACACCGCCAACCCTGTATTTACCTGTTCCCGATTGGGACCGGTGTGTGTGTGGGGGGGTCTTTGTCGGCTCTTTGACCGACATTTTGGCAGCTTCGGTGTTTAACGTGAGGGGATGCCGTCGGACGTTAGTCGAACCCGCGCTCTCTGCGACGAGATGGCAGAGACGCGGACGAGAACGAGGCAAAACGGCAAAACGAGTACTATCGGCACCCGACTTGAAAAACTCGTTTCCGTTTCCGGTTTTGTTTTCTCTCTTAAGCGCAGAAGCGACCGGAAGTGAGAGCGATTTTCGAGAGTGGGGTGAGGGGAAATACCTGACGTCGGTGGTTGCGGTCCTCTCGCGTTCTCGCGCGATTATGGCCAAATACGAGGCGAGCGGGTGGAGGAGAGAAAGAAGACTCTATAAAAACCATACAGGAGAGAGGTGGTGAAGCCATGAGGCTGAAGTAACAGTACCGAGTTTAGTAGCCAACAGTTTGTGATTACCTCGGCAACTGAGGCCACTGAAATCAGCCTGAACTTGAGATTGCTCGTTCGAAAATCAAACGGGAATGTTTCTACGCAAGGGCGTCCCATACACGAATCAAGGGAGTGATTTCGAACAGTAGTATAGCTGAGGCATCTCTCCCCCACCCCACCCCAACGACGACGACAGACATACACACTGGAGAGGGTTGGGCGATTAAGATACACGGCTTAGTTTCTGACCCTTTGTTGATCCGCCGCTTTACACGCAAACTTTTGATGGATATTCAGATCTTTGCGTCTTCCTACGTACTTAGCCCTGTACTTAACACTTCAGTGATCTCGGCACTAGAACTACTCAAATATCCCTAATTTCGCTTTCTTCGGCTCAAGATCTAAGACCTAATAACTCGGATGTTGACCGATTATCTTTGCGCACTGTCACTGTGAAAGGCGCAAGCCATGTTCTAGCGCCGTCTGGTGTAAGATTCCGGTATCGCACACAAAGGCCGCTTGCAGGTGTTTTACAATATTTCAGACTACTACGTGATATCATAATTGAAATATCTACAAAAAAAAAAACAGAACGAGATGAATACCTTTCTTACGCTTCATGTGGGATACGTTATCTTAATTTTCCTTTTCTTTTGTATTCCTCATACAAGTGCGAACGTTTATGGCTAATGCAGGGGTGGTCATGAAGCTAAAACTCACCATGTCTAACCGGGCCAATTTTGCCAATTTTTCTAAATATCTCCCCTTCGGTAATGGAAAAATTCGGTTTCTTGTGATGCTCGTTTCCTTCTCTCCCAGACCGGACTTGTACGACAATCCGATTTACCCTGACGCACAGGCGACGTTCGAGCTAGCCGAGGGTCGAAAGGATACGTTTCCTACATAGTATTTATTTATTCCGTCAAGCAACTTTCTAGTCAGCCACCTACCCTGAAACAATAGGCTAAACGAGGCTAGAGCGAGCCGTCGTAAGCCAGGCCTCGAGTAATGGATATAAAGTTAATGACACTGGTGGAACAACTCCAGTTACCAATTTGCGTGCCTAGTTTTTCTGTATTAGGAAAGCTTATAAATCATCTTTATTTCCCCGTTGGTTTTCGCCACAATGGCCCAAATTAGATATAAGCACTTTGTTCCATCCATATTTGTCTTAAATAGTTCGCATGTGAACTATGGGTTTTCCTCTCCCTAAGCAGGCTGTATTAGATCAGAATCAGGTTCACGTAATGGGTCCCTACCGAAATCGTCACTAGCAGGTTACATAGGAACAATTTTAAAAACAGCAAAACAATTCGTTCTTCTGTTGCAAAGATCAGCTCTCTTTCCAATCTGGATGCAAGCCTTTGCCCATCACGTCCTTCCTTCCCAGTTATCGGTAACGAGCCTTTTGTTTGCTACCTGGGTAAACGGCTGCCCACCTTTAATTAGAAGTCTGTCGTTTTCAACTACTAAAATGTTTTCAGTTTCTGCTCGGAAGAATTTACAGTCCCCATTTTCCCAATCGCCACAGTGGATATCAAAATGCATCGTCCTTTTCTGGTGCCAACGCAAAGCCGTAAAATGGTAACTCGGAATATTCGAGTTCATTTCTGGTTCACCTTTTTTTTTGTTTTTTTAAGACACGATAAATCGGAGAGTTTCCGCCGACGAGTCTTAATTTTGTTTCCTCTACGCGGTGCAGACACATTAATTCCTGGAAGTCATCCGTGGACCACGTCAGAGCTTAACATTTGAAACACTGGTCAAACCTCCGGTTTCTGACCTTAGAGTTTTCATCGAGCTGTACGTTGTTTTCGAGTTTGCCTATTACTTTTTAACTGAACATCCAAAGCTTTTAAAATGTACCCGAGTTAAAATATTGACAAAAAGCACATCCGGTAAACGTTTTCTAAGATTTCTTTAATTTCCTACTAATGAATAAACTGCTTTGGGCAAAAGTCTCTTAATACAAAGGGATGGTTTTAATAAAACCAACTAGAATCCATTGTCTTGCAGTTCCCACCCTAAACTCTCTCGAATTCCTTGTCGTTCCTTCATCTAGGCGCTTATTAGATTTTTCTCCTGCTATTTACCATATTCTCTGTCAAAGCGATTCCATAGTAACGGTATCTCAGCAGTAGACTTACAGTTACCCCTGCTGATATTCAAGATTTCTCATATTCCAAAACGATTTTTTTTATTCTTTTAAATTTTTTCATGAATTTCTTCTCACTACAAAAAAAAATAACGAATTTCTAAAAGCTGGTTCGTGTTTTATTTACTCGTGTTAGAAGTCCCAGCTCTCTTGTCCGCCAGTAGAGAGACAGCCACGCAACGATAATGGAAAAAAAAAATTCTTAGCTTTCTTTTATCTACCAGACGTTAGGGAAATGGAGATTCGTCTTGAATTGTTTTGCTGGAAACACCCGAGATAAACGACAGCTTTAGTGCCGCCTTCGCAAGGATGGAACAGCGCAGAATAACAGTCGCCTCTATAGCGCATTTACACGCACCACGTCTGTGCCTTCTTTGGTCTCTACCGCATTCTAGCAAAATCTGCCCACCGGGCATAAAGAGATTTTTTTGGCGGTATAAAATCATCTATCTCTCTCTCTCTCTCTCCCTCTCTCTCTCTCTCTCTCTCTGTCTCCTCCCTCCCCCTGTTTTGACGTCACATCTCTCTCTCTGTGTGTACTGATCTCTCTCTTTCTCTCCATCTCTCTCTGTGTACTGACGTCATCTCTCTCTGTCTCCTCCCCCTGTTATGACGTCACATCTCTCTCTCTGTGTACTGATCTCTCTCTTTCTCTCCATCTCTCTCTGTGTACTGACGTCATCTCTCTCTCTGTCTCCTCCCCCTGTATGACATCACATCTCTCTCTGTCTCCTCCCCTGTTATGACGTCACATCTCTCTCTCTCTGTGTACTATCTCTCTCTTTCTCTCCATCTCTCTCTGTGTACTGACGTCATCTCTCTTTCTCTCCATCTCTCTCTCTCTCTCTCTCTCTCTCTCTCTCTCTCTCTCTCTCTCTCTCTCTCTCTCTCAAACAATGTATAATTTATCTCCAAAAATTTTCACTGATTGCACCTTTAAATCACTTTCCTGCTTTCATATATCGCCAGAAAACTCACGACTCTCAAATGGGATTCGAATATATCAGGTTTCAGCAGTAATATAACCTAAAATCCATGCGTTTTAACCCTTTAACGTCTTGTTCAAAAACCACTTCTTTGTTTTGGCAGACAATCGTTTATCTATTATACTAGTCTATTAAACGCTCTTCATCTTTTAAAAGTGATCAAGAGGAAGAAAAAATCGATGAATTTAATCAATTTATATGCATATATTCAGCCAGATAAACGCCTTAAGCATATTTTATTTGGAAACCCATAGTTTGATAACCTAAATTATTTTCTTCTGTACCATTAAATTCATATTGATTAGATGCAACACAAGCGATAGTTTTCCCTTCTGTTGTCTCTTTGGGAAAGATGGTCGTAAGGATCAAGAAGATGGCAGTTTAGTCAGATGTTGCGCTAAAAAGGAAAATCCATTACTTAAAACAAAAGCTGGAAAGGGAAAGCAAACAAGATCGCACGTTTGCAGAAAGGATAAGAAATTTCCTCAATAGTAAGGGAATAAAGGGTTAGATAAAGGAAACGGTAAGTAGAACGAGTAACAGCACCCCAACACCTTGTTGACAGCATCACAGGCTTTGTCTGATGTCATGTCTCCGATACCTCGTGGGTTACGTAATGTCCGAGCACTGCAACAGAGAATTTTCAATAAATGTTAATTATGTGATGAACATTATTATTTTTATTATTATTATTATTATTATTAATTATTATTATTATTATTATTATTTTATATTATTATTATTATTATTATTATTATTATTATTAAATGAGCAAATGTCTATTTCGAACAATTAACGTGAGGTATAACGAAAAATACCTGTTGAACTTACAACGCCGGAAGAATAACATTTACTAAAAACATTATATCTTTTAGGTTTAACAGACAGTAAGTAGTATATCATGTATGTAACAGCCTACTTTTACCGTGGATCTGTTGGTCGAAAGGTATCCATATTATATGTCGTCCAATAAAAGGCACATGGTTTACTGCTATGGAACATCGGAATAATGTAGGTTTGGAAATATTAAATTAGTTTAAGAGAAGGAAAATTAAAGAGAAATGTAAAATGCTGTTCATTGCATTATTGGAAATCATTTTTCTATTCATCGTTGTTAGTCACGTGATGTGACTTAATAACAAACCTGTCCAGAAATTCACTCAGCTACAACTGGAATTTGAGCGTGGAATCATCAAAAAGGTTAAATGCTTCGAAACGGATAAACATTTCTAGTGATAAAGGCAAAAAGGAAAAAAAAAATTCTCCTAAAAACCAAAATGGAAAGAAATCAATCAAAGCAGGAGTTTGAACTCCACTGGGTAGGCAACGATGATGGTAAAACAAGAAAGAAAAGGCCACAGGAGGCGCTCCGGACTGCGAACGGCTGCTTGATAAGACGCGCTGAACTTTTGATCTGCGTCGTTAGGGCCTCATCTGAGGTGGGGCTCGGAGTTAAGAATGATAATTTTGAAGGTATGTACGAGTTAAGAAAAAGTAAACTTTGAAGATGATCGACAGTAAAGTTGAGAGACAAAGAGAGAATTAGCGGGTCAGTCTGGTTTGCTGGCGAGAATAAAAACAGATGGCAGCCCATTCGTCTACTTTTGAACCTCCATCCCCACAGTGCGCTGTCTCTAAGTTGAGAAATTGTTTTTAAGTTATTATAAGACAATTTCTTTTTGCTGTAGATTCGAACCAAAGATGGAATCAATGTAATGACAATTGCCTTACTGTGATGCGCGTTGGGAAAAATGATTTTATGTAGAGTTTATGGGAAAATATGGTGCCAACTGATTTATGCTACCTTAATATCTGGTTATGGCTTTGTGAAAGGACCAACTACTTAGATCCTTTTCCAATAGACGCCAGAATTTTCTTCAGTCCTTCCGTTTTTATTCTTTCATCCAGCGAAATCGCTGAGCATTTGATTTGATTTCAGGAAATAACTGTGTAAATAGAGCGGAAATGACTGAGATTGGACAGTTATACTGATAGCGTAACGGCTGGAAATGCTACTATCCAACAACAACAACAAAAATAATAATAATTTATCGATTAAAGCGGTTAATGAGATCCGAACGGGGGTTAATGATGATTTTCCCGTGACAATTAAATAGCAGTGGTTTTTTTTTTCTGTAAGGTTATTATGAGAGCAATAAGAAAAAAATTTTTTTACCCGTAGGCTTCAAGAGTTACTCCACGAGATAGCGCACTCCCCATTCAATGGAAACACTTGAGAACAGTTTGTCTTGTGTAAGTGGTGCTTTCTCTGGGATACCAACAAAAAATCTAAGATTTAAAGAGTAAAAGAGAAGTAAAAGAAACTACCATTCTAGGATGCGCTGAGAGGGGCACCGCTGGGGAAGATGTTGGCCAAAGATACATGCGACTTCCGTCCGTCGGGTAAATCAAAGGGGTGGGTAGATGGAGGCAGCGAAGAGGTTTCAAAGCCAAGCGTAATTGTCGCGAGCGAATGCTATCGACAGAGAAGGCTGAAGGTTAATAGGGAATCAGAAGCGGGGCATTTTCCCGTCATCTTGTCTCTCGTTGGCTGGCCTGCCCGACCTGACTGTGAACGCTTTTTGCGTCAATGTCAAGCCCCAGTAATTCGGGAAATTACGCCTTCTTTCTTTAATACAAATTTAACATCCGCGCTAAATTCATCAGCAAATCTTCCTTACAACTTCCGCTTACCGGCTTGAAACAAAACCGAACGTTCACCATTTATTTGAAACTGAATTAATTATCAACCCCTGAGTGACTGCATTACGTAAAAGCGAAACATTTTTTTAAACGCTGAGTTATTTCCCCTTTTGACATCCCCACCCCACAATGCATTGCGTGAGCGAGCGGATTGTCAACACAGAATATATTTTGCAATTTTAGATTTCAGGTTTCTGCAAAACAACAACAAAACAAAAATTATTTTCTTTTAATAATCGGATGATTTATTGGTAAAGAACATCAACGAAGTCAGATATCGGAAGAAAACATCTACAATCGGAAAACTTGTCCGTACACGATCGACAAGAACAAGCGACGGGTTTCCGCCCGCCAATTCAGTTGGAAATGATTAACTGTTTGATTTCCAAATTCTACTTCCTTTCCTTTTACAGTGGATGACTTCAGAAATTATAGAAATCCCGGACGACCAGTTTGCGAGCACTTCCCTTTTTTTCTCCTTGTGAACTATCGGCATGCAATATCGAGAGCTGGTGCTCGTTGTGAGAGCGCGAGTAAGTAGCATTGTTCTATTGTGACCGGTACTTCGCCTGCCCCACGCAATGATTAAAAGCCGGTGTTCGAGGGAAACCCTTCGTCACACAGCCGCAACTTTTATTGCAGCCAATAACAGCGTTTGTCGCTACCATCATTAATAATGGACTCTGCTACTGTCGTCGCACATTCATCTCGGATGAACAGCGGGCGTGTTGCGGAAAGGTTGGAAACATTCGAAAACTTCCGCATACGAAGGAAAAAAAAATCGTTTTATGGATAGTGTTGGGGCGATGGCGAACTTTGTTGGCGTGGGGTGGGAGGGGATGACGTTCTACAGAGCCTGGAATGTTGAAGATGTAACTACGACTTTAGAGCACAGGTTTTACTTAGTTTGATAAACAAACTCGCGGGTTTAAGATGGCTACTGGGTGACGGTGGCTGCTGCAGCGGAATAATGTGGTTATTCATCTAAGAAAGAACACCATGCGTTTTTAAATCTTCGAGACGTGGATATTCCATTCATTGCTTTAATTAAAGAAGAGATCCGTGTCCTTTTTAACAGAACTAAGCTTTGCTTTGTGTAGATTTTGCTTATCCTTTTCTCCCTTTTTTGTGTGTATTTGAATGCTTAATCCTATTTACGAGACACTTTATTATGTTATTTATTGATTAAAGTTCGCTTTCAAAAGGTCATTCGATTGAGTTGATATAGTAGAAGCTTAGCGCACCAACCATCAATCTCAAAATAAGAGAGCATACTGGATAGAAAAAAATTTATCAGTCTCCTGAAATAATACATTAACAAATCAGAAAAAAGAAATACTTCAATTATACAAGGGCATTTAGCTATATTTTAATTGCATCTTTCAAATTACAGCTGCAAACTCGAGCATTTTCCCCCAACATCCGGTTCTGATTGTCTCGTGATAACCTCTTTTTTTATTTATTCTGTTTTTATCAACATTTTATTATCCGAGAAAACGGAAGCTGTTTTTATTAAGTATCTAATAAGACTGACCGAGTCTACTGGGGGTTTTCTCATTAAGATTTTCGTTCAGGAATAAAATAATTCGAGGAAGCCAGTCGATGCAATGGACGACTGCTCAAACATCAAAGTGACCGAGCAGGAAGAGTCAAGGAATCAATGGCAGGGTTAGTTCTTAATTATTAACCATCAGAAATCGCTTCCTGGATTTTTCCGGCCGTTGATCCACAACCTACTAAAAAAAAAAAATGATAAATAAATAATTTGCAGAATTCATGACATGCATGAACCGGGTGAGTGGATAGTTTCGCTTTGACCACTGGTGTAATTCTGTTATACAGACAGAGGGCGTTTTGGCACACGTGAGCTAGCGGCGACCATCTCCGTTACGCTGACGGACGGGCGGCGCTCGGGTCACCGATTGGTCACGGAACTGCTTGGGTTTGCTCCAGATCTCCTCCTCCTCTCTCTCTCCCTGTTATGACGTCTCATCTCTCTCTGTGTACTGATGTCTCTCTCTCTCTCTCTGTGCTGATGTTTCATCTCTCTCTCTTCCTGTTATGACGTCACATCTCTCTCTCTGTACTGACGTCTCTCTCTTTCTCTCTCTCATTACTGACGCCATCTCTCTCTGTACTGACGTCATTTCTCTCTCTCTGTACTGACGTCATTTCTCTCTCTCCCTCTTATGACGTCACATCTCTCTCGTGTACTGATGTTCTCTCTCTCTCTCTGTACTGACGTCTCGTCTCATCTCTCTCTCTTCCTGTTATGACGTCACATCTCTCTCTCTCTCTGTACTGACGTCTCTCTCTTTTCTCATTACTGACGCCATCTCTCTCTGTAATGACGTCATTTCTCTCTCTCTGTACTGATGTATCATCTCTCTCTCCCTCTTATGACGTCACATCTCTCTGTGTACTGATGTCTCTCTCTCTCTCGGTACTGACGTCTCGTCTCATCTCTCTCTCTTCCTGTTATGACATCACATCTCTCTCTGTGTACTGACGTCTCCTCTCTCTCTCTCTCTCTCTCTCTCTCTCTCTCTCTCTCTCTCTCTCTCTCTCTCTCTCGCCTAATCAGAAATAATTTCTTTTAGAGGTTGATCAATCGAAGTCTGCTTGATTCGGACACTTTTGTATTGACCATCACTTTTTTTTTAAATAATTCGCCACCCGATTGAGTGCTCCAGATCCGGTCATGTGACGAAGCCGGACCGGCTAACCAGAGATTTACGATTCATGAAATAACGAAGTGAACAGGCAGAGCAAATGGAAGCGAACTCTGTTTATAGATATTTCAGTTTTTAATAAACTATTTTCAATTTTAAAATCTTTGCTCATGCGCGCAAGTCACCTACCTGTCTGACTAACGAGGACATAAAGTATCACTGCCAAATCTCCTCTCTTTATCCAGCTGAGGGCTTCCCATTATTATTATTATTATTTATTATTATTATTATTATTATTATTTATTATTATTATTATTATTATTACCGGCATATTATACACACGGTCTTATATACAGTGAGCCAGAATTCCGCCTCAGTCATAACGCGGAGAGAGAGAGAGAGCTGCAGATTGATGTTCTTTGGTTAACGGAAGTTTCCATATTTGTCTGGTTTCATCTTTCTCCTGACTCTTAATCTGAAACCAGCACAGAATGACGCAAAATTCTGGAATCCTTCAAACGAACCGCGAAAACCGGAATTCCTTCCCAGAAATACACCGGATAGTTTTCCCGACGCATACGGAACTACAGTTTTGACATTAAATGCTGTATGATTTATCACGAGCGTTAATTCTAACTTAAGAAAAATTCTTTGTGTGGAAAATCCTTTTTAGGAGATGGGATGGACAGCAAACTCTGGCGTAGTCGATTCTCCGACAGCCGCACCATTCTCACCGCAGCAGAAACGATTCAGTCTTGTGTTCTTTTTTTCTCCATCGGACGGAGCCCAGAGAATTCGTTTTCATCACCACGAGCAAACCTGTCGCGGATATGCTTCTCCGCCAGACGTTTGATTACGTCCCACGTGTCTCTTCCCCCACCAACAACAACTTCTAACGATCCACTGCTGAATGCTTGCGGCTAGCCAGTCATACATCACTCCCTCCCCTTCTCGTCTGGGCTTGGTCGGCCACTCGACGAGTGTCGCTCTGGACGCGATTTACAGCCACCTAACGCGAAAGGGGCAGGTAAGAGAGAAAAAGAATGATGGTAAGAAGTAGAAGAACGAGAGGACTTAATTGCATCCTTGTTAAATAAAGCCTTCTGCTGGCACCGGTATCCGCAAAGATAGCTTGCTTCTACACCGAAAATCGTTGCCCCCCCACGTTTGTTTCTCTCATGGAGAATATTTTAAGAAAAGGAATATCGAGCCGGGAATAACAATACAAAAAAAAAGGGCTTGTCGCCATTTTGTTCCGTTTTCTATAAGGGATGTTGTTAAAGGTTACGATAAGATAGCCGTTGTAGAGAAGAATCGTTAAGAATAAACGGCGATGCCAACAGAGGAAGAGAAGATAACAGCAGAAATAGCAACATATTTAAAAAAAAAACAAGTTAACGAGATTGCCAGGCCTTTTTCGTTATCTTAAGAAGCCCACACCACCTCCTCCCTGGGCACTAAGAGCTACGTCGGCTCCGTTCGCACAGAATATAGGCCGCGTTGTCAGGGAAGACAGAGCTTATTTTCTTCCAGCTTCAGCATTATTCGGCGCCCCAAATGATGCCGAAGGACCAAGTAGGCTTTCGTCAAACTCCGTGTCTTAGATCTGCATAAGAGACGCTGAGATTCTGCGGACACTTTAAGGGCCAATTACACCGGTATTGGGGCGAGAAAGCCGTTCGGGGTCGGTTCTCCAACGTCGCCTCCGGGGAGCTTTCTGCCGGTCGAGCGACGATGGACGCCGGTTTTCCGTTGATGACAACGGTCTTTATAAACCACAGCACCAAAGGTTAACCACCAACAGGGCGGATTTAGCAAATCTCGGGCTTTTTGATCAGCCAACCAATCAGCGACTCTGACGGTCGGCGTGTTAAGCTGCAGGAAGAGGTTGGTGACCACCAGTAACCCGCGCCGATCGCCATCATACGGGGTTTTTCTGATGCCGTTTCGTTGAGCCGACGTTCTTCTCTGCTCTGGTTCTGGGGGAACGTTTTCAACCCCCCCCTCCATCCCCATCCCCAACCACCCACAGTCGCAAGCACTAGGTTAAGGGCGAGTCTCCTTTAAGAACCTGGTGGGTGTGAATCTTTTTTCCAGCCCCACGTAATTCTCATAAATAACTTTAATCTTAAAAAATTATACTCACTGGCCAGATCCCTTTGAGGATCACAACGACCGAATCTCTCGTCTCACGCGGCGAGCTCGGCTGAGTCCAGGACCATCCAAAGGGGGTTTCTGATCCCCTGGCTGCTGCTGCTGCTGATGCCGAGCTCCCCACACCCACTGAAGGGCGGAATTCGGATGACGGGGAAATCAAACGCATGGGAAAGGAAACAAAGGCGGGCTCAATGGCGGATTCTGCATCCCAACTTCCGGTCAACTTATCCAAAGAACCTATGAAAATCCTTTATTCGGAAGTTTGGAATAAGCGAGATAATCCGGGGGAGGGATATTCTACCTCAACGAGAATAAGCGAATTCTGGGCTTTTCAGCTGGAAGCCAGCCATAGCCACTACAAGTAACTACCGCTATCTCTCTATCTCTCTCTCCTCTCTCTCTCTCTCTCTCCTCTTCTCTATCTCTCTATCTCTCTCTCTCCATCTCTCCATCTCTCTCTCTCTCTCCTCTCTCTCTCCTCTCTCTCTCCATCTCTCTTCTCTCTCCATCCTCTCTCTCTCTCTCTCCCTCCATCTCTCTCTCTCTCTCCATCTCTCTCTCTCTTTGCGAAGTGAGAATATATTTCCTGAGACGGTACGAGGCCCAGGAAGAAGATCTACTTTATTTTAGCGTGAATAACGAAAATATGGTACAGTACTCGAGTGCTCAAGAGATTTAAGGGAATTTGTAATACTGCAGCCTCCGACAGGAGATGATCGATGCACGCTGGTTCTTTTCTAAACGTTTTTGTCCAGACGTGATTCTTGCTGTGGCCTGAGCTCTATTTCCCTGATAAGAACATGAGCCGACCGTATGGAGCTCAGAGTTTCGCCAGCAAGTTGCCTTTTAAACAAAGCTCTTGGCTGGGGTATCGTATGGACAGCACTTAAAACTTATAACGATCAGAACAGTTAAAATGCTTTTAGAGGCTTTTCC
The DNA here is from genome assembly GCA_018389105.1 of Nautilus pompilius. Classification (NCBI taxonomy): domain Eukaryota; kingdom Metazoa; phylum Mollusca; class Cephalopoda; order Nautilida; family Nautilidae; genus Nautilus; species Nautilus pompilius. Next base: position 81,337 of record JACATO010001179.1, on the reverse strand, counting down.
AAAGCTGATTCCCATCGTCAGTCGTAATTTCTGATTGTATCAAACAACAAAAGCAGTAAAGACAAAACGTTAACTAACGCCGGCTTACGCACACTAACTTCTTGGGTTATCGCTGGTATAATACGTGGAATCGAATTATAATAAATCACGCTGGGAATTGATTTGCATGCCGTGCGCCGGTCAGCAGGCATATAATCGATTGTAAATAATGTTGTTGTTGTTTTTTTCCCTTCTCCCTTCTTATCGTTTCTGGCCACAACACACGGCTTAGGCACGATACCCTGGATTTATTATTATGTTCCATACAGATTACAAGGTCAGCCAGATATATTAAGTACCTCCGCGAATTTGTCTCCTTTAGAGAAGTTTTCTTGTATCACGTCGGCTATCTCTATAACTTCCTCCTGCTGTGACAGTAACAGATTCCATTTGTCTTAAAGCCTCAGACCCTATCGACAGGCGTCATACTTTGCTTTGGAAAACCGAAATGGCAGTCAGTCGGGTGTCAAGCATCTAGCCAACTTATTGATTTCTTATCATTAAACTAAATAAGAAACAACACGGGAAAGCGACGTTACCGCAAACGAACGGCCGGACACAATAATCTATGCTTATTTACCAATTGTTGTACTTCCCCCGTTGCCCTAGTAAATGCACAGTATAAAAATATACGTTATTCAACTAGATTTTTTTCCATCAGGATTGCCCAATCGTACATATTAGGAGGCATGAATAAAACATTTCCAGTTAAACAGTTTTTGCATTGGCAGCGTCATCGTATGGACCGTCATCAGCCATCACTTTCACCGACACTTAACCTCGTCAATAGAAGTGTTGTATTATTCTTTCCCAAGTTATCAGAAACCTTAAGGAGCCTTTTAGGTATCATACATCGATCGCATCTATTTAATCTGCCTTTCTATTTTAATTCACTGTTTTATACAAAAATATCTTAGACACGATTTTTGTATTACACAGCACTGTAATTATATCGTTAATTAAACTTCGTTAAGTCAACTTATATTTTCAGTGGTCACGTGACTAACTCAGACACTGGCCGGTCCCCGGTCATGGCAGCGAGGAAGTCAGAAGGGCCGATACAGGGCTTGCGACTTGCTTGAAGAACCAGCAGGAGAAATTCCAGCCATAATCTAACTTCTCATGCACCGGAAAAACGGCTCTGTCAAAATCATGACAAATGCGCTGCTGATGTCGGTCATTAAGGAGACGTAATCGGAAGAACAGCCAGACTCTCGGGTTCCAGGTGGTCACCGCTCTGTTGTTGTAAGTCTGTCGAAGCGAGCCGAAATCCCACGTTAGGAAGGCGGCTGGTGAGACGGGAAACTCCGCGGCAATAAAGCTGAAGTGGTTAACATAGGTTTCGGGAGAGAAAAAAAGAAAACTGCGCTTACGGTGGCTCCCATCTGACACTTGGGTTTTGGCTGAACAAAGTACGGGTGGTGTGCAGGGCGAATTAACGTAGAGCATAGCGAGAGTTTGTGAACGCGACGCACTCGAAACACTTTTCTCTCAGCCAAATAGGTTCATTTTTTGCGAACGTGTTAGCAACACTGAAATATTGCCAGCGAAGGTTGACCAGGCCGTGTTGCAGGCACTCGAAAGCCACCGATTAGGCAAACAACCAAGCCATGTCAGTCCCGACAAAGAACCGAGAGAGACGAAATCTCTCTTCATTTTTAAAGAAATATCAGATGTTCAGGCAATCAGTGCTGAGAAATATAATTCTGCTACCTAATGTACCAGGTATGTCGAAAAAGTATCCGACCTTAGGCTTGGAAAAAAAAATACGTACTTGTTGGGGTTCAATTGCTAATCCCCTTCTAAGTAGGCCCCTTGTGCCTCCACACACTTAGCTCAGCAATCCTTCCACTGTTCAAAGCACATCTGGAATGCTTCTTCCGAATGGCTCTCACCTCCGCTGTTGCATTCCGCATGATGTCCTCTCGGCTCTCAAAGAGGGAGCCTTCCAATGGCATCTTCATTTATGGGAACAACCAGAAGTCAGAAGGAGCCATATCTGGAGACTAGGGAGCCTGGCGAATGAGCGAAATGCCTTTCTTTGCCAAGAAACCTTGGATCAGCTGCGACGAATGAGCCGGGGCGTTGTCATCATGCAGCTGCCAGTTTTGTGAGGCCCACAGATCCGGTCTCTTGCACCGAACTGCATCAAGAAGACGTCGGAGGACTTCCTGATAGTACTCCTTTGTAACTGTTTGTCCTTCTGGTGTGTATTCATGATGCACAACGGCTCAGTAGTCGAAGAAAACAGCATCACCTTGATTTTTCTCCGGACCTTGGCGACGTTTGGTGCTTCCACTGTGTTGACTGAGCTTTGGTTTCCGGGTCGTACCCGTACACCCACGTCTCATCTCCAGTTATCCCGGTATTCTGGAACTCAGGATCCCTGTTGGCAGTATCCAGCAGGTCCTGCGCAACCTCAAGGGGAAGTTGTTGTTGTTCCTGAGAAAGCAGCTTGGGCACAAATTTCGCTGCCACTCTGCACAAGCCCAAATCCTCCTTTAAAATTCCATGTGCAGAATCTTCACTGATCCCAACCTCGTTACCAATTTCCCCCACCGTCAAATGACGATCCTCCATTATCAAGGTCCGCACTTTCTCGATAACAACTGCATTGCGGCTCGTTGATGGCCTCCCTCCCTCAACGCTGGTCACTCTCCACCGATGTGCGGCCATCTTTAAACCTGTTGTACCATTCTTTAATTTGGGTGACACCCATGGCATTGTCACCAAAAGCTTGCTTAATTTTGCGAATTGTTTACGCTTGGGTATCTCCAAGCTTTTGGCAAAACTTGATGCAAGATCGTTGCTCCACACGTTCCGTCTTCACAGGCGAAATGAAAATGTGACGAGTAAGTAGTACAGCACCTCACACGATGGCTGCCTGACAGTGACTGACGCATCCTGCAAGCCCATCAAAAACCACGCATGCGCATGAAAGCATGCGGCTCCACTATGCACACTTTTGCATAAATTAACATCAATACTTCCAACGGGAGAAAATAAAGTCGGATACTTTTTCGACACACCTCATATCATAACCCAACATCCATCATCATCAGCAGCAACAGCAGCGGGCTATCGACAGGCATGCACGTAGCTCAGAGCAATTACCAGAGAAACGAACAATGAAGATGGTTTCTCGTCGCCTTTCCTAACAAATACAGGTCTGCGATAAAACGCCCTAACTAACCATTTTTTTAGACGTGGAAGGAAACCAACGCTCTCGGCTGCCGAAGGGAAAACAAGAGGCATACTAGGGAGGTATACCAGACCGAGTCAGTAGTGACCAAGATTCGGGTCGCTCTCTAAACCTTAGCAGTCTACCAATGGACTGTCGCGCTGGCGTTAGAATAAATTTCCCTGATTACAGGTGAAAGATAAAGTTACTGGTACGGAACAGGGGAAGAGGACCTGTCACTGGCCAGACATTACACACACAACCTGAATCCAGCGAGAACGAGCCGAAACCGGTACTCTATGGACACGATAACGCAGAATGAAAGAGAATTCCAATGAAGAAAACACAGAAGTCCATAAAGCCACATATGCTGTGACCGTGCGTCATCATGGCCGCCGTAGTAGAAAATAGCATGGGATTTTTTTTTTCTTTTCTCCAATCTATGATCAAATACTTCTTACACGAAAAAGACATGCTTACCCCGCGTTCCGTGGTATTTTAGAGCCTGAAAAAAGTCTCTGTTTTGACAATAAACGCGAACGCTTCGCCCCGTCTAAAAGTATCAGTACCCGCGCGAATACCATCTTATTTTTGTGTGTGTTCTTCTCTTTATTTTAGGCTTGTACTACAATTCTCCATTGTAACCGACGACATGGCGGGTATTGACCACCACTCAACGCCATTTTAAAAGCTGCAACGCATTTCTGAAATCCCTCTTGAGCGCTAGCGCTGTTGTGATGCAGGCATTGGGAACTTTATACAACACAACAATTTTCCTTTTCTGCAGTAAACAAGCAGCGGTGTGTTTAGGTACAGAAACCGTCGTCGCTTTCCTCATCTAAGCCTCCTGACTTTATACTCCGTCCGCCATTAAGGAAAATTCACCGGGCAGACCCTGATTCCAAAGTAAACGAAGCCTTCACGGCTCGAGACAGAACACAATCACCAATAAGCTCTTTTCGATATTATCCAATTTCTGAAACATTACCACGGAAATGTATCTTTAGACGGTGTGAGGTGATAGCCAAGCCGAAGCTGGTCAGAAGAAATTATTATCAAATCCCTTCTTTCCGTGTTGGAATTTAACTTTATTGGCAGACCCTGAGCCATGCTAATTACAGAACATCAAGAAAATCCTTTGATACAAGAGTTCTTTGGAACTTAAACAATGCTTTCTATTTTTAAACAAGGCTCCCAAATGTACAAATATGTTTAAAATGAAAGTAAAAAAAAAGAATAATAAAGAAAAATAGTTATTAATTTTGAACTGCGTTTCGCGTTATCCTTAATCTAGCTGAATTTTTTAAAAGACACTAGATTTTATCTCACCATTTATTTTATTTTAAAACAATTTTAGTTGAGGATATTGTTTTTTTTTTTTACTTTATTGAATTTATCGCCTTTTAAAGTTTGATTTTCATGCAAGAAACAGGAAATTATTCATTTTAATAAAACGTCCGTTTTTCTTTTTTGAAGGAGTAATGGAAATTACGGCGCTCTTAGCGTCTTTTATAATTAAAAACGGAAACCAATAAAGGTGAACACTGTAATCTTTACGGAAAATAATAAAGGTGAACACTGTAATCTTTACGGAAAATAATAAAGGTGAACACTGTCATCATTACGGAAAATAATAAAGGTGAACACTGTCATCATTACGGAAAATAATAAAGGTGAACACTGTCATCATTACGGAATAAAGGTGTCATCATTACGGAAAATAATAAAGGTGAACACTGTCATCTTTACGGAAAAATAATAAAGGTGAACACTGTCATCATTATGGAAAACAATAAAGGTGAACACTGTCATTATTATGGAAAATAATAAGGGTGAACATTGTCATCATTACGGAAAACAATAAAGGTGAACACTGTCATCATTACGAAAAACAATAAAGGTGAACACTGTCATCTTTACGGAAAAACAATAAAGTGAACACTGTCATCATTATGGAAAACAATAAAGGTGAACACTGTCATCTTTACGGAAAATAATAAAGGCGAACACTGTCATCTTTACGGAAAACAATAAAGGTGAACACTGTAATCTTTACGGAAAATAATAAAGGTGAACACTGTAATCTTTACGGAAAACAATAAAGGTGAACACTGTCATCATTATGGAAAACAATAAAGGTGAACACTGTCATCTTTACGGAAAAATAATAAAGGCGAACACTGTCATCTTTACGGAAAACAATAAAGGTGAACACTGTAATCTTTACGGAAAACAATAAAGGTGAACACTGTCATCTTTACGGAAAAACAATAAAGGTGAACACTGTCATCATTATGGAAAACAATAAAGGTGAACACTGTCATCTTTACGGAAAAATAATAAAGGCGAACACTGTCATCTTTACGGAAAACAATAAAGGTGAACACTGTAATCTTTACGGAAAATAATAAAGGTGAACACTGTAATCTTTACGGAAAACAATAAAGGTGAACACTGTCATCTTTACGGAAAAATAATAAAGGCGAACACTGTCATCTTTACGGAAAACAATAAAGGTGAACACTGTAATCTTTACGGAAAATAATAAAGGTGAACACTGTAATCTTTACGGAAAATAATAAAGGTGAACACTGTCATCATTACGGAAAATAATAAAGGTGAACACTGTCATCATTACGGAAAATAATAAAGGTGAACACTGTCATCATTACGGAAAATAATAAAGGTGAACACTGTCATCATTACGGAAAATAATAAAGGTGAACACTGTCATCTTTACGGAAAAATAATAAAGGTGAACACTGTCATCATTATGGAAAACAATAAAGGTGAACACTGTCATTATTATGGAAAATAATAAAGGTGAACATTGTCATCATTACGGAAAACAATAAAGGTGAACACTGTCATCATTACGAAAAACAATAAAGGTGAACACTGTCATCTTTACGGAAAAACAATAAAGGTGAACACTGTCATCATTATGGAAAACAATAAAGGTGAACACTGTCATCTTTACGGAAAAATAATAAAGGCGAACACTGTCATCTTTACGGAAAAATAATAAAGGTGAACACTGTCATTATTATGGAAAATAATAAAGGTGAACATTGTCATCATTACGGAAAACAATAAAGGTGAACACTGTCATCATTACGGAAAACAATAAAGGTGAACACTGTCATCTTTACGGAAAACAATAAAGGTGAACACTGTCATCATTACGGAAAACAATAAAGGTGAACACTGTCATCTTTACGGAAAAATAATAAAGGTGAACACTGTCATCATTATGGAAAATAATAAAGGTGAACACTGTCAACTTTACGGATAATAATAAAGGTGAACACTGTCATCTTTACGGAAAAATAATAAAGGTGAACACTGTCATCATTATGGAAAATAATAAAGGTGAACACTGTCATCATTACGGAAAACAATAAAGGTGAACACTGTCATCTTTACGGAAAACAATAAAGGTGAACACTGTCATCTTTACGGAAAACAATAAAGGTGAACACTGTCATCACTACGGAAAATAATAAAGGTGAACACTGTCATCACTACGGAAAAGGTAGCTTAAGGAGAGAGTGGTAATTCAAATCAGTATCTTTCTGGGCTTTCTTAAAAACGCCTGTTTTCCCTGGAAGATTTTGCTCGGTAAAATTTTGCCGAAGAATTAGTCGCACTGCGTGGCCATGATGGCAGACCTTTTTTTTTTCTGAGAGGGAGGGGGTTAGTATTTAAACCGATTAGTCAACAAGCACCTTGCGAACAGGAAGCTGCCCCAACACGACGCCTTGTTGTGATATGCCCGAAAATCCAGATCCGATCCGGGGCACTGGAGGTGTATTGAAAACTAGACGTGGCGGCGAGATTCGCGTATCTGAAACTCGGCAGTCGCGATGGGACACAGAAAATCGCAGGCCTGCGGAAGGAAAGAAACCGAGACAAAAGATGCACCAAACCACGCCGGAACAATTTTTTTTTAAAAAAGGATTTCCTCCCCCTTACGGGCCAGAGTCGAGTGATATCCGGAAACCGTCGCCGTTTTAGCGAATATTCAGGTGGCTGCCATAACAACCGCTGCTGCTCAGAGGGGAAACGCGCCGAACCGTTTCTCGTCTTAGTTGTGGGAAGGCTGGGCAGGACCCCAGCACGGCCCGCCGAACTTCTCCACCACGCCGTCAGCCGGAATCAAGCCGACCGAAGTGCTTCAGCAATAGATTAACCCCGACAAGGAACGAGCAAAATGGCGTTGCAGGCAAGGCCAAGGGAAAGAGACAGGAAGCTTAAAATAGAATCTGTGTATAATGGATTAATTGTTGCGCGGACTTTGATCAGCACGGAAAACGATATTAAGACCACTGAAGAAGGCGGACAGCTCGTTCCTCCACGATCCACAAGAGGTCTTCGGGCGAGTTTCGTCCCGGAGATTGTCGTGGAACCTAGGGGACTCAGAGAAAGGTTCGTCGTATCCTCGTCACGACGCCGCCATCGGCGGATGACCGAGTGCGGCGGAGGGGGAAGCATCAGGGATCTGCGCAGAGTGCCTGCGACGACCATAATGGAAGGGGTTGGGGGTCACTCTCACCTGCCCGCTCCGGGATCCGGGGAAACTTTCGGGTCCTGCCGTCGACCAGTGGCTGGCTAGCCCTCAGTCGCCAGGGGAACGCTCAACGACCAGGTATCGGTGTCGCTATCTCACCTGCCCTGGTAAGACATCGCTCAATCTAATTAATATCCGTCTGCGAAAACGGGTCCGAGTTTTGCAGATAGGAGATTGGTAGTAATTAATCCCCCCCCCATCCCTTCTTATCGGGTTTACGCTCGGACAGAGCGCCGGTGGAAGGATGAGTTCGCGAAATAAACCGGAGCGCGACTGCGGGGAACAGCCGGGCGCTATCTCTGATCGTGGGTGGGAGGGGCACCTGGTCATCATCGGGCGAACATTGAAAATCGCTTTGTTTCCTTCCCCGAGTCGCTCTCGCTGATAAGGGGCAGAGCACTGAGTGCTGGAGGGGCTATTTCAAAGGCGAGTCGGGCCGGTTTTCGCTATGCAAAAGACGGTCGTAAAAAATATTTCGAAAACAGAAAGCCATCGTGTCAACCTTTGAGCCGGACAAAACTGATCATCTGTATTTTTAATATTGTTATCTTAATTCCTTAGCACTCAAAATCGGCACTGAATTGATTTTTCGTAAAAAAAAACAAACAAACTGGACTTTGTATTGTACCCAGTCTCGATAAGAGCGCTGCTACTACTGATAACGTTGTTCTTTTATTATAATATAGATGGCGCTAAATGAGCGACATTACCATCAGAACAAATAGCCATTTTGTATGCTTACTGTTGTACTGTCCGAACGGATGGCTTTTAACCTTTAAGTTAATTTCATGGTTCCAGGATGGTCGGAAGTCATTGGGATTTTTGGAGAAGGGCCCAGGAAAGGAATTGGCCGTCAGTAGGATTCCAAAATTGATTAATAAAATAATACAATAGTTGTTACTGAGAACTGCAATAGTCTGCGCACATTATTCACGATTTAAAGCTGAAACAAATAGAGATAGTATATATGAAAGAGAGGCGTTACTAAGGGCACATGGGGTTGTTGGGTTAAAATAAATAACTTATTAATTAATGCACTTGTTTTGTGTTAAATAACTTCTCTCTCTCTCTCTCTCTCTCTCGTCGCTCTCTTACTGACGTTATCTCTCTCTCCCCCCCCTCTCTCTCTCTCTCTGTACTGACGTTATCTCTCTCTCTCCCCCCTCTCTCTCTCTCCTCTCTCTCTCTGTACTGACTCTATCTCTCTGTACTGACGTCATCTCTCTCTCTCTCCTCTCTCTCTCTCCTCTCCTCTCCCTCTCTCTCTCTCTCTCTCTCTCTCTCTCTCTCTCTCTCTCTCTCAACACGAGTCTACATGCGTACTTACTTCAAGCCGCAATTTTGTCTGGAAGAACAGGGGTCACAACTCAAACCTTATGCAAGTTCTTTTTAATGGTGTGCTTCATTATTTCCGAGCATTGAGCAGACACTCATAAACAAAGCTGGCCGACTAACGGGAAGAAACTGAAGCAACACTAACATTACTGCATGCATAACGAGGCAAAGCAATGTTGGCGTACGTAGCCCGCTCGCTGATCATCGATAATTTTCAATATCTGATCCGTCCGGCCTGTCTAGTGTCCAGCCAACAATGACTCGTTTTACTTTGCTCTTTTGTGCTAGGTTGTTCTGTAGTGGTTTTCTCCGGTTACTAGGTTTTCTTCTCAGTTCCAATCAGGAGAGTTCTGGCAGGGTCTTTTTGTTAGATGATACAAAGTCGGTGTCTGTTAAATGTTAATTTATAACACACCACCAGTCTGTCATAACCGGAGTAGGGTAACGTTCTGTGTGGCGGATTTATGGATAGGTTCCATTGATTTATTTCTTAGAGTAGATTATATTGTTGAATTATTTATTAGTAAATGAATCAATAAGAACAGCAAATCAGCTACACATAAACTATGGAATACGAATTATTTTTATAACATTACAGATATTCAGTAGCAACTATTCGTCTGCCTGAGGGAACATCTAACGAGAAATGCAGACAATTAACATTAAGAATGGATTTCTTTTGGTTTTGATTGTTTTTTTTCGTTATCACTTCGGAGAGTTTGGTGTATGATAAAGGGGATGTTTCCAGGGTTGGACCATCTACCGAATTATTAAAATTATTATACGCAACTAGTTTGGATCTTGGTTATTTTCGACAGTCGCGAGTTATTTTGCCTATACAGATAGACATACTAACGGCCATAGGTACAAGTCGACTAAAGGGTTAGCGAAACGCGATTTCAGAAAATCTTTAGCAAAAAAGTCGGGTTTTGTACGCTGTAAAAAGTAAGAAATATTAGTATTATTATTGCCAAAAAAATTGCAGATAGAAGGTATCGTTAGTAGGAGGGTTGGTACAACAGTTTCAAAGAAAAATGGCAGGAAGAAGAATGTGTTTTAATACGGATTTTGCTGAAGTAAAATCTATCACTGTGACCGAAAATGTTCGCACCATCTGCTGATGATATTAGGCTGTGGGCGAACCTCTGACATGGTATTCCGACCAGCTTGTTTTTTTATTAAAAGAAAATCCTTAGGGAATCAGAAACTTTCTGCTACTTTCAAGAAAAAGAGCCATGCTATCCAAATATGGAAATACTGTGAACTATAACAGCTTTACTATTATTGTGTAACTTTATAATGAATATTCATTGCAATTTTGTATGCAAGGTTAATTCAATGTTGTTCCTTTGATGGAGCGTGCAAAAACAAGAATCATTGCAGTTTTACATAAATTAAGCCCTGATCCGATTTACTTTTCTAATTATTCGCAATTAGAAATTAATTCGATCCCATCGTTACGAAATAAATGATCTATAAATGTCAACACAAAAGTCGGAAATGTATAGCAACGTCGTTTTTTCGTTAATATCAGTAAAGCGTGAATATCGGTTGTCATGGAAACGTTACAGGGCTGTCGGGCGAGGACTGGTTGTTCGTAACCCTTTCGTTATTCAGCGTCCGACGATGAGCGCAGGAATAATGATCATCGTTTGTTGTTGTTGTTGCTGGTCTTGGTGTCTACTGTTACAATCAACAGCCGCTCGTTAAAAGTTAATAGACGGGCTTGACAGGGAGAGCTGTGGCAAGACGAGACGACCACTTGCCAAGCTCGGGGTGTCGTCTTTCTAGGAGTGTCACGGGGTGCAGCACTATCGAGTTGGCGGCGGCGGAGATCTTCAGGTAAAACCAAATCTGGAAATAAATGGAAATAGGGAAGGGAAATATTTTTATTTTAGAAAGTGTACACATTATTTTAAAAAACGAAGTTATTCACTTTCAATTCGTCTGCATATCTTGATTTAGATGGGATCTAAGCAACCTGTTTTTGCAAATTAGTATGGGTTGAAAGCTGCTTAATTACTGCTTAGATATGTTATTTATTCTCTCTCTGTACTGACGTCATATCTCTCTGTACTGACCTTCATCTCTCTCTGTACTGACGTCATCTCTCTCTGAATTGACGCCATATCTCTCTCTAAACTGACGCCATATCTCTCTCTGTAGTGACGTCATATCTCTCTGTACTGACGCCATATCTCTCTCTGTACTGACGTCATATCTCTCTCTGTACTGACGTCATCTCTCTCTGCACTGACGTCATCTCTCTCTGAACTGACGCCATATCTCTCTCTGCACCGACGTCATCTCTCTATGCACTGACGTCATCTTTCTCTGTACTGTTGCCATATATCTCTCTATGCACTGACGTTGTATTTCTCTCAGCTGAGCGTAAATTCACTCCATCCTCTCCGATAAAATGTAGTAGTTAGAAGATATAAAAATAATTTTAACGATCAAATGAAATATAAATGTTAGCAAGTACACAACATGCATCGCTTATTTACTGATATAAATACTGTATATGTGATGGTAAACCAGAAAACAAAATTTAAAATGGTTAAAATCTTTTATATTTAAAAAATTGTTAATCACAGGTGTTTCAGCAACTTTATCTAGACGATACTCAGCCATTCACGCGGTGTAAAATCGCATAGAATTTCACCTGTCCCTCAAAAATTAAAAAAAAAAAAAAACCCTTCAGAAAACTTTTTATATGTTGGTTAAAAAGAGGTCTATGTGCATAATATTTCATATGGAACCTAATGAAACTATTTTAGCTAACGATAGTATACTAAAAATACTTAGTTTTCCTGCTTTTATAATTTTCACGTGTTTATATTATTCGAATAAATCTATTCTTTTGATGTGATCGTTTCAGGAAGTTGTAGGCTGTCCATGCTGATAGAAACATCAAGTAGTAATAGTTCAAATTTAAGATGACCTTTCAGAAGAAGTACGCCCAGCAGACTGATTGCATGAATAGTGAAAGTAAAGAAGGACACAACAATACACATCAAAATAAGATGAACAATATATGGGAATAACTGCGTTGAACGCTAGGATCTGGTGGAATCTATGGGCTCCTTCGAAATCAGTTTTTTTAAATTTTTTAGTAATCTTATTTCTCAATGATATCACAAACAAGATGTTTATAGTTTATCATACTGAAGACACCTGGTTAGATGCAGCATTTTCCTTTCTCTCTCTCTTTTTTTTTTTTTTAATATAATTGTAATCTTTGACGGGGAAGTTTACTTTTTAAAACTGAAATATTTTTCTAAAATAAAATCCATGCCCCGAGTAGCTGTGGCTCCAGCACCTCCTCCCCGAGTCACTGTACTGTAAGTAAACGTTTCCGTTTTGTGCATAAGACCGAACTATTGCGGGATATGCCTATCCACACCATGAGGCTGCATCAATTAAAGCGCACAGTTCGCTCGCACAACTTGCAGGGACACGTTTAGTACGTCGTCTTCAGGCCCCTAGATAGAGAAACATGACTCGTTACTAAACCGAATCCATTGTAAAAAAGGACTAAATCGCTTAGGTCCGAGACAACTGGTGGGCCGATGTTGACCTATTAGGATGGTGACAATTTGAAATCTAAGAAGCAAGTATCTGATTTTCGAAAAAAAGATCTTATTCACCCTGACGAAAACCGTAACCAAATTGAAACGTATTCAGAAGCAGACATTTAGAAAAGGTCGTGGGTACGGTGTCAAGCTGTATGAGGATGATTATAAAATGGGTTTTTTATTGCTATTTCCAAGATAATGGAAAACGTCTGACTAAGGGTAATTATTATTTTTGATAATGTGTCGCTATAGGAAATCATAAAGTAAAGAAAAGCTTTGCTCTCTGTTTATCGGGTTTTAACTGTGGGAATCATGAAGACGAGGACAAAAAAATGTTAGTAAAATAGTTAATTTTGATTCGTGAATTTTATCAGATAAAGTTTAAACTATTATCACAGAGGCTATTCATAACTGCATAAGACCTAGAACAATTATTTCGAATAAAATATATATTTTATTCATTTAAAATAAAATATTAATATGACGACATTAATTCTATTTAATAAAAACGTAATAGAAATAATCGAACATTAATATAAATCGTTTGATTTACTTATAAATTAAGAAGAAATAATTGATTATAATGATCCGTTCATTCCAGAATATTCTCTCAAGAATTAAGAACCACTGAAATACTTGCAGCCATAGAATTCTTAGTAGATAAATTATATATAATTTAAATTTTTCTCGCATTAACGTGTTTTTTTTTTAGAGCAAAAGAAAAACTTCAAATGTATTAACTGCTCATTTGCGTTTTCTAAATATTCACAATTATTTATAAAATCTTTTTTGGTTTATATTATATTGTTATTTTCTTATTTCAGAAGCAAAATACCACGACGAGACCTTAAGGGAGGAAACTGGGGACGCTACCTTTTACATCCGAGTAAGTATTAAATGACTTCAAAGCACATGACGACGATCATAGCGCATCTATACGTCATAGTGACGTAGATTATATCTCTTCTCTATGTTTAATTAGGAATTAATAGTGCTGAAAACACGTAGCACCGCAACATCTAACTCCGTTTTCCTCTTTAAAACAGGAAGTTACACTGTAACTTAATTAAAAACTTACTACAAACTTTTTAATTGCCAATTAACATTTTTTAAGAGTTGACTGACTGTTTGGGCGATTTTGCCTAGGTAAGTAACGTTGTCATTCTTCTGACAGAGTAATTAGGTTTTTTTACTGATTTTAATAAATATTTGCTTTTAGCAAGTTTCGATCCCATTGCTAGGAAGCGTAGTTTTCATAAAAATATCTCGGGAAGATTAGGATAGATGATGGATCGTGTGTCTCCTAACCAGGGATAAGATGTTTACGTCAAAAAATAAGCTTTCATGGTTAAATCAATAGTCGTGGAAACACGATACCACTATCAGTCAAGCAATCTGGATGTTTAGAATATGGCGACAAGATATGGAGACTTAACGTCTTACAATACAGCACCGAAACATGTATCTTGAGCCGCTTGTCTTGGACTCTCCCTGAAAAGTCTGGCTTTCGCAGCAGTATGGTAAGTGGCCTGTATGACGCCAGTATCAGCGGAATTCCTACTTTCGCAGGCAAATAAGAAAGCAGCGACAACGACAGCAAGACAGTTTATACAAAGTTATTGCTACAAGACGAAACTTATTAATAAGAAATTATGTGATTAATTTGTGTAGTACTGAATCCGATTCGCGAATGGTAGCAGTATATCTGTCAAGTCCTGTGCGGACATTGCCATTGATGGTGATTTGGTGGAACAGGTCGTCACGGTCTGTTTCCACCCTGACAGCTAAAGGGATATCCCCTCTAAGATCATTTAAAAGTTCTTTGCTTTGGTAAGATTTTCCAGAACTCCATTAATGGGTGAGGGAAAAAATTCCTCTTACCAAACGGACGGAGAGAAATACAATTCGCCAGAGTACAAGGGGTTTTCCAGATTTGTTAAAATTAACTTTTTTTTTAAAAATTTTATAATTAAAAAAAATTTATTTTAAATGTGTCTAAGTGAAAAAAATTATATCACGAAACAAACTTTAAAAAAAAAAGAAAAGATTCTACATAAAATTAGTTGGTTTAATCTCGCTTCTTGCCTCAGAAGCGATCCGGGCAGAAGATTCTGCTACGTTTCTTAAGCATTTTCCCGTCAGACAGAAAGCTTGACCCTTTTTAAAATCCCGTTACCAGCTTTGAATATATTTCCTTGGTAAACTGATGAAAAAATGAATATTCATTTTACTTTTTGTTATTTTTTAAAATATATTTTTTTTGTAAACAAAGCCAAACAACAGCAAAAATTCGGAATAACTATTTGATTCCGATTTAAGTCCTGACGATGACGACCGGAAGAGATTGTCGAAACGTAGCTTTTTAAAAATTAAATCTACGGACAAGGCGGTGGGGGTATTCTCGAGTTTATCCCCTATTTAAAAAAAAAAAAAACTAGATTTGTGCAGATTTATCCATTTGCATGGCAAACATCTAGGACAGTGTATTTGATTCTATGATGTAGTCCGCCTCCTCGACTTATTCATGTATCGTATTTCCTCACCTATAACGACATGTCGTTATAGGCGAGGTGTCGTTATAAGTGAGGTATTACGGTACCGGAAGAAAAAACGTATTTAGCACAGCAAGAGCTGATTTGAAATACTGTCCGTCCATACGGCCAACGCAGTCTTCTCACCAGTTTACGACTGAAGGCAACAAAAAAGTTATCTAATAGAGAAAAATACAGATCCGAAATGTTCGTGTCATTAAAACCTTTTTACGAACCCCTTGTATAACCTGAAGACGCATTACTACATATTTTAGCTTTAAAAAAGGACAATTTTCGTATTTATTTTTTTCAAAAACAAAAGGTTTTCCTCATTTACCCCCGACAATCTATAAAATGAAATTTCATGTTGAATTTCCTATAACGCACAACTTTTTTCGCAAAACCTCAAAAGTAACAACAAAAGGCAAACATTGTAAATGTGGGGTAAAAAAAGAAGAATTGATGCTATTCTGAACAAATCATGAAATAAAATTCAGAAACTCCAGCACCGTAACGATCGGTATAATACGTTATCAGAAGTGAGGTGATGATTAGTTATTTTAATGATCCTTCGACACGCCGCGCTGTCTACATCTTTAATTATAATCTAAAAATAAGGACACCCGAGAAGTCACTCTGTTTCTAGCGGCTGTCCTATGCAGCAAGCAGAGATTAATTTCTGAAAATTGTTTGGAGAATTCGTTGTTAAAAAAAAAATAGCAATTCATTTCTCCATCGTGCTGTTTTAATCAAACTAACGCGAAGGACAGAATATAAAGTAAAATTGTAAAATGTGCATGTTTAGGGTTGGCTGAACGGAGAGATTGCCATTCTTCTGTTGAATTTCTTCATATCTAAAAAAGAAAATAACACTAACGATTCACCTAAATCTTTCCCCTGAGACCTTACAGAAATTTAAACTTTTAACACTTCTCAAAGTGTAAGGACAACACAATATCCCTCCACGTAAACAACTCTGTGAACGTCATGGTTGTGCACAGCACAGTCAGACAAGTGATTGCTTTATGTCACTCGTGCTTCATGCTCTTGCAAGATGGCGTATAGTAGGACGTTCGATTTTTCATCATGGTCGTGCAAGATGACGTCTTGTAGGATGTTCGATTTTTCGTCATGGTCGTGCAAGATGACGTCTTGTAGGACGTTCGATTTTGCGTCATGGTCGTGCAAGATGACGTCTTGTAGGATGTTCGATTTTTCGTCATGGTCGTGCAAGATGACGTGTTGTAGGATGTTCGATTTTGCGTCATGGTCGTGCAAGATGACGTGTTGTAGGACGATCGATTTTTCGTCATGGTCGTGCAAGATGACGTGTTGTAGGACGTTCGATTTTTCGTCATGGTCGTGCAAGATGACGTCTTGTAGGATGTTCGATTTTTCGTCATGGTCGTGCAAGATGACGTCTTGTAGGACGTTCGATTTTTCGTCATGGTCGTGCAAGATGACGTGTTGTAGGACGTTCGATTTTGCGTCATGGTCGTGCAAGATGACGTGTTGTAGGACGTTCGATTTTTCGTCAAGGTCGTGCAAGATGACGTGTTGTAGGACGTACGATTTTGCGTCATGGTCGTGCAAGATGACGTGTTGTAGGACGTTCGATTTTTCGTCATGGTCGTGCAAGATGACGTGTTGTAGGACGTTCGATTTTTCGTCATGGTCGTGCAAGATGACGTCTTGTAGGATGTTCGATTTTTCGTCATGGTCGTGCAAGATGACGTCTTGTAGGACGTTCGATTTTTCGTCATGGTCGTGCAAGATGACGTGTTGTAGGACGTTCGATTTTGCGTCATGGTCGTGCAAGATGACGTCTTGTAGGACGTTCGATTTTTCGTCATGGTCGTGCAAGATGACGTGTTGTAGGACGTTCGATTTTTCGTCATGGTCGTGCAAGATGACGTGTTGTAGGACGTTCGATTTTTCGTCAAGGTCGTGCAAGATGACGTGTTGTAGGACGTACGATTTTGCGTCATGGTCGTGCAAGATGACGTCTTGTAGGATGTTCGATTTTTCGTCATGGTCGTGCAAGATGACGTGTTGTAGGACGTTCGATTTTGCGTCATGGTCGTGCAAGATGACGTGTTGTAGGACGTTCGATTTTGCGTCATGGTCGTGCAAGATGACGTCTTGTAGGACGTTCGATTTTTCGTCATGGTCGTGCAAGATGACGTGTTGTAGGACGTTCGATTTTGCGTCATGGTCGTGCAAGATGACGTCTTGTAGGATGCTTGTCTGTGTCATGAGCTGCCGATTTTTCTGATCACGTAAAAATTCCAAAAGCA
Source organism: Nautilus pompilius (assembly GCA_018389105.1). Classification (NCBI taxonomy): domain Eukaryota; kingdom Metazoa; phylum Mollusca; class Cephalopoda; order Nautilida; family Nautilidae; genus Nautilus; species Nautilus pompilius. The sequence continues at coordinate 63,806 of JACATO010001179.1, read as the reverse complement.
CGTGACCATCTCTAGGCAATTAATCATTCCTTATAGGTTTTAATGATTTGTGTTTAATCTTTTTCATCTTTCAAATCAGATCATAAATAGTATTGGTATATGTCAGGTTCATAATTGTTTCAGTTTTATTCAGCAAATAATTGAGAGAAATTAATTGTTTCCTTTTCCTCTCTTCCCCCCCCCCCACCAAAAAAGAGGGGCTGTACAGCTTTTAAGATCCTGATATGTACTTTCACCCGAACCCTTCCACTAAGTTACTTTTTCCACTGCGGCATAAGTGACTTCTGTTGGCAAACACAATGCAACGATCTCTCTGCAAAGTATACGTTTCAGATGACGTCATAGTTCGCGTTACTAATGCAACGAAACTCCGCCATTAATATTTTGCACCTCTCGGTTGATTAACAAAAATCGTTAGCCATCGTTGGACTGTTGGTTATCTTTCATTAATAAAAAAAGAGAGAGAAAACTTCAGTCTAGTCTCGTCTTATGTAGTTTGCCCGGCCAAGTTTACGTAACATTCGGCCAAAAGTGGCGATAAAAACGGAATAAGGGGGCTCCGACCTTTGTGGATTTAAAGGAGAAAAAAAAGAGAGAGTGAACCCACCTGAGTATACGCAATCTCGCCATTCTTACAATAGAGAATCTCAAATGTCTGCAAATTTGGCTTGGAGTTACCTATGCCGTGGCGATTATTTTAAAATTTAAGTTTAAAAAGGAAGGAAAATAACCCGATCTCAGACAGTTTTGTTAATAATATTGTTCTACTAGGTTATTTTTTGTTGCTGCTCGGTTATCATTTTAAATTAAAACATTATTAAGAATTGTATTTTCTTACTCCCAGTTCCGCTTTTCATTAATCAGTAACGAGATTCTATTTGATATCTTACTGTATATAAAATCAAACTTTGTTTATTATTATTCTTATTTCCCGCACTATTCAATATGAATAATTTCTTTAGAATGATTCTAAAAATTTGTTTAAACGTTGAGTTTCTTTTCTCTCTCAGACTCTTGGAATCTGTCAGTCCAAACCACTCATAGACTCCAAATCTCGCTGTAATTCAGGGAATTAAAAAAAATGTGAGAAATTTAGATCTGTTCCAGTAATTTTAGACCCAACTGTAAATTATTTTTTAGGGTTACACTGATATATATATATATATAATTTATCTATTAGTAGTGGTTTTGAAAGAAAGAGGTTTTATACTCGTCTTTAATGATTTAATTATCTCCCATTCATAATCTTGTTAATAGAATCTGTCGTATCCACCTTAATAGGGTGATACTTACTTTTGCATTTCATGTAGAAGGTATTTTTTCATTAACTTTATATCTTCACGCAGAAATATTTCATCTCTCGCCGCTTCCAGACAAATAATTCCCTGCTCTCGTTTCTCTTCATTCTCCTAATTCATTCAACATACTTCATGCTGTCATCCATTTACAGAAAACTCTATTTTGCCACGCACAAATTCCATTACAAAATGAAATGTTCTAGCCAGTTTTATCAGATAAAATAAGTTTTAAAGGAGCGCAAGTCATCCTTCAGAGTGGGGGAAAAAAGGAAAACAGACAACTTGCGTTAATCGTTATTATTGTATTACCCTGACAACAGAGTAATACATCAAGTATGGTTCACGCTAAATATACAGCTTGTTTTCTCACAGAACTCGGACATACTGTATGTGCTCTTCTTGGTGCCAACCTGCACTCAGTACTGGAAATATCTGTGGCACATTAGGCTACATTTTCGAAAGACATATTTTTTTTTAAAAAATAGAATGTGGACACCGACGTGCAATCGCTAATGTCTGCGATAAGCAAAACTCATCTTTAATGAAAATATAATTTTAAAAAAGCGAAATGTCCAATTTTACCAGGTCTATACCATATAGCATTAAGTAGAAATGATAGTGAATCTCGTGTAAAGATGACTTTCACTATTTTTTTTTAGTGCAGTTATTAAAAGCAGGTATATACGACTTTTCGTATGATGATCACAAAAAGAAAAGCAACAATAACAACAAAACACAAACAATAAAAACATCCTCTTAATAGATACTTCGATTGATAAATAACACACATATATATATATATATATATGATGACTCTAATTGGCTAATAAATATTAAATATTTTTATTTCTGTTTCCTATGGCTAAACACAATCATTTCTAGTGGAAAATATCTAATGCCTTTTCTCTGTATAAGTGTACTAATTATTTCAATTTAATGACCAAAGCAGACATCATACAACTACGTTCATATTTCGCTATTTTATCGTAATCCGTTTCTAATCTACAAAGATATTTCCTTAAACGGAAATGGTTGGATTAACGTTAAAAACCCTAACCCACAACATTAGTGATGAAAACAAGTCGAAATCTGTCCAATTGCTTATCAGATACTCTCAAATGCAGCATCAGAGTCTGTCTGTCCAATGATCGTGCGTGAAATCTCCTCTCACAGCTGACTATGCACGCGACAACTGTATTAAATAAGCACTGGTTTTAAAATTATGCGACAAATCCGCTGTTCGTAGCTGATAAAATATTTTCAGAATTAGACTCTGATCTGTTGCGCAGATGACTGATCAAATTGCTAACGCCGAACACGTGTCAGTCCACTTAATGAATCACACTGGCATTTTATGGAAATAGATTTAAAGAAACTTTTGACCATAGTCGCCAAGTTAATTGATAATAAAAACTTTCTAATTTCTATTACTGGGGAAGAGATCACAATCCACTAAAGAAAAAACGATACAGGATTACCGGAAAATGCTAAATGTAAAATGCAAATTTTAATATTTTCGCACGAAACCTGCCAACTTAATTCCCGTGTATTATTTATTTTACCATGATTTTAAATAAAAAAAGTAGTCTGGGACGTAAGATTTAAATTAATAACCACAATGTACTGTTAATAGCCACCACCGATACTCAACCAAATTTGTATGCTGTATGTATCAAAAAGAATTTTTACGATTGCATTTTGCTATTATTCTATCTATATATTTAAATTTTTGCCAGAGGCAGAAAAGAAAGTCTAAATGCGAATTATAGAATAGAGGTCCATTAAGGTAAATTATTACAGTTGCCGGCCTGAAAAACTGATATTTACAGGTTCTAGATATGTTGTTCTGCTTGTTATTCCCCCCATTTCTTTTCAGTTTGTTGTTTTTTTTTAAAGGTATTTATAAAATACATCAATATGTGAAAATTACGAAAAGAAACAACAGATTTATAGTAAACCATAGTGTGGCTTTCGGTTAGTTTTCTTGCTGAAGTTTGCTGGCTGAGTTCCATTTAAAAGCGGTAATTGCACTAAAAATAATAAATAAATAAAAGCTGGCGATTGTGAATAAGAGAGTTTTTCGTTGCCTCTCATCCGGTTAATTCGATTGTGTACACCGGTCGCCAAATATACCGCGGCGTCTTGTAAAGAGCGCACATAGCGCGTGTGGTGCCAAATGAAGACGGAGCTCTGACACAATGAACCCCATTAATATCTCTGCCGTAGAGATTTCTCGTATAAATGCAGTTATACAGCATCAAAGCGGTAGAGATAAGTAACTGCACTGTATTGTTTCGGATAGATAATATTATTCCGACAGAAGAATTATATATAGATAATAAAATCAGGAGCGAAAAAGAAAGAGAAAAAGTCTAAAGACTCACTTCGCTTATACAAAAAAAAAAAATTTTTTTTTAAAAAACTATAACTAGTTATGCGACAATTTTTGTCAGTTAGTGTGAATTCACCGGTGACTTTCGATTACCGATGGACGGGCGGCGAGGTTAAGTGTCGGGCCACTTGTACGCTAACCACAGCGCTGTGAGATTCTCTAGCGAAAAGGAAGCAGGAGATGTTTCGGATCGCTGCCTCGTTTTTCGCCATTTTCTTGATTATAAGCACGTACGCACACTTGTCGAAAGTGACTGGATACTTTGTTCGTAGAGAATGCCGGCTGATGGGGCTGTGGGAAGAAACAGAAGCACCTGCTGGAAATCGATTAGCGATTTCCTTGTATTGTGGAGTCGTTCTCCGTCGGGGGGGGACGCGGTTGAGGATTTTTGGTCAGGAAAAAGGAAAGAAAGAGAGGACAAAACAACAAATGGTAACGAATTTAAAAGATGCGGGAGGAAATAATCACACTTGACCAACCCATACCGTTTCAAAATCTGCCAATGCCGCTCTTTAAGCAGAGATGAGAGACGAAGAATTGGGATTAAGAGAAGACAGTTACCTAGGTGAGGCCGAGAAGAAAAAAAAAGAAAGACCTACTTGCGTCTGCCACTGTTGCATCATCAAACAAAGACTCGTGGAATCTCCACGATTTTACAGGTAATTTCAATGCAGTCATCCGAGAAACAAACATCTGTGGATGTTCCAATGGATAACAACAGCAACAAACAATTGTCTTCGACACCGCCGAATGGTCAGATAACATGAACCGTAAGAAAGAAAAAAAAAGGATAGAGGAACTAACGAACATTTCAGCTGACCTTTCTTTGAGCAGTAGTCGTCTTCAGGGTCTAGCTAAGTAACCAGCATGGTGGGACTTCGTGGTTGCAGGCGCTAGATCCTTGGAATAGAAACGAAGCCAACAATCGTTCGAGAATTTGCCACCAACGCGTGTAAAAGGCTTGCACAAGTCATCCTCCCTGGAGCCTCCTGCTCTTCTGATAAATTATCCAATTAGCAATTTCTACAGGAAGCCACCAAAAAACGGCCAAGGATCCCGGAAATGCGTTTTCCCCGGAAGCGCTCAAGTCTGCCAACCTTTCTCGATGCTGGTTACCGCCGTTTTCAGCAGAATCTTCTGTCCATGTTAATTTGGATGTTTGATGGTTGCATATATATATAGCACATCTCAAACTTGCCACGTAGAGTTAACAAATCGGTGATCTTCAGCACAGAACTACAGGTGGTGGTGTATTTAGTGTCTGTTCTAGTTACAAACCAATAAAAGAGGAAGCCGATTTAACTACAAAGGGTGAACAGAACATTTAATTATTCATCAAACCAAAACAAATGATGCCAACGTAAATTGTTTCTCTAGTTTTCCAAAGACTGCTCTACCCGTCTTTATAGATAATGTCCGTCAGAAATCTTCCTCTGTCAAATGAGCATCCCACTTATCAAAAAAACTATTATTATTATTATATTTTTAAATTATTATTATAAACTTCGAACCTAGAGATAGTCTGATATTCAAAGAAGTCGGATACATGGATGGGCTGTTTTTATTCAGCTGCCTTCTTGTTCTCTCCCTCTGCCTCCTCTCTCCCCTCTCGATCCATCTCTCTCGCTCTCTCTCCTCTCTCTCCATCCATCCATCTCGCTCTCTCTCTCTCGCTCTCTCTCTCTCTCTCTCTCTCTCTCTCTCTCTCTCTCTCTCTCTCTCTCTCTCTCTCATCCTATCTCTCTCCTCTCTCTAGTTTTGTTCATTACTAAGAACTACGCACTTTCCTTTCTTTTTGACTACTTTCCGAAACACTGGCTGAACTACTATCAGTACTGCAAGATTACAGTTACTGCCATTGATAAAAATCATTAGTAAGGAAGAATTATTTACGATCAGCAAGCAAGCAGTGCAAAGGATGCTAACCGTCTGACACGAAGCGATCTGAGCATTCACAGACAGAGGATACAGCTCCCCTGGTGACCGACTCACGAACTATAAAGATTAGTAGATTGATTAAATAGATCGATCTTGGCTTGTATTGTAAAAGTCGGTTATCATGACGTTCGATAACAGGGTGTTTACTGTAGTAGCATTATTATTATTGTTGTTGTTGTTGTTTTAAGTAAGCATTCCGGTGGGTACAGTTATTGGTCATTCTGCGGTAAGGCGCAATCGGAGAACTGTTATGTCTTTTTTCGATAACGTGGTACACAAGAGTCAATTGCTAAATGTCGCAGGATGAATGTCGATCGCGGCAGTAAGTTAAAACGTTCTAACAAAACAGTGGTACGACAGTAAGACGGGTAAATATGAAGTCTTATTCTTAGTCTGTGATCCAGTAAACTTTTGAAATAGCATATTTATGGCAAACAGTTGACAGCAGCCAACGCAGAGAGAGAGACCAAAAATTGACCACACACACACTGCTTTAAATATTTAATATATACATATCTTTCCAGCATCACCGCAAAAACTCATCACCTAAGACAAAATTTCTTTTGTCGGTGTATCTAGCTAGAACAAAGATTCCCACCTCCAATCCGATGGGGTTGCATCTCCCTGGACATAACTATGAAATGTCCGTTTGGGCTCCGCACCCAGTCGGCAGATGCTGGTGAAGATGGACACAGGAGAGCTTCTCCAAGTAACATTGCACACAGTCAATGTAGATTCGCGGTCCTCTCGGTTTCCACAGCCTATATAGCTGGCACGAAACTCGTGTTTGCAAACCCATCCGTTCGCCTCTCCCCGACTCAGTGCGGGTGACCTGGCGCGGCCTAGTGTCTACGGTGACAGATATTTGTTCATTCTATAGCAAGATTAAGGGTAATTTACGCTTTCAAAAACTGAGCCATAGCGGTGCGTCCCGTTCCTGGTTGCCATGCATTGTTTTCCTATTTCCATCAAGCCGGTCATGATGACTGTCGGTGTCTGGAAATCAAGCCGTACCCGGACTATTCGAAGATTCCCCGTTCCGAATTAATGCATTGATCACGAAGTTTTGTTGGCTGGTTAATCCCTGGCTGCCTCGCGAAGAGGCTTATGGAGCCGTTTTGAATCGTCAGAGGTCGTGAGTCGTGCACCGTTGGAACTTCTCTTCGAAGCTGCACCGGCGACTGATCAGGATCCGAGCATCTTTTGTCCTCCACCCCCATCCCTGACGGCTACGAAATAAAATATGACAGTTTTGAAACCTTCAAAGGAACGGAAAACTTGAGAACGGTTACTTTTCGGGTGGCTAACCGAGGAGAGTGGGGGGGTCCGATTGCCAACGGGAAATAAAACTTCGAGCGAAGGTTTACCATTCATCCTCGTAGCTAGTGGGCGAATAATCACAGTGACAGATCACCGGAAGTCACCGGCTGCCGTCGAAACTTATCCCTTCTCTGTTTTGTTTGCTAGGGACCTCAGGGCGACCGCGAAATAGAATCGTGTGGTCTGAAAGTGCAGCGGGCGGCAGCTCAGAATAACGAATTGCTTTCGAATAGAAGTCGCGATGCAATCTAGCTGATTGTGCTCGACGAGTATCTGGTCAACACCTGCATCAGGTAAATCTCTCACTTCTTTGCATGTTTCAGTAAAAAATTAAAAACCGCCACTTGGAGATTTACTGGCACTGAAAGTTATAAGATCCTTATTGATTACGGAGAGAGAAGCGATAGTCAAGAGGGAAGAACCTCGTGATTTAATTAGAAAGCAAAATAGAACACATGACGGAAACAGCAGAGCAAAAAACAAATGTGTGTTCGAACCATTCCATTGTCAGGTATTCGGACTAGGCGGCCTGAACGTGGTTGGTCCTCGATGCCACTGTGGCGCGCATGACTGATGCTGAACCCACCACAGACATTTTTGTAGTTGCACATAAATGTTTTGTGAGAGACTCTTACCGCAGTAATACAAGGGGCGACCACTGAGGCTACTTGTTACAGAAGTTTGTTGTACAGCACCAGTAATTGCTAATTAAACGTGTTGATGAGACTATAATCGTCGTCACGTGACGTATTGATGGGACTATAATCGCCGTCACGTGACGTATTGATGGGACTATAATCGTCGTCACGTGACGTGTTGATGAGACTATAATCGTCGTCATGTGACGTGTTGATGGGACTATGATCTTCGTCATGTGACGTGTTGATGGGACTATAATCGTCGTCATGTGACGTGTTGATGGGACTATAATCATCGTCATGTGACGTGTTGATGAGACTATAATCTTCGTCATGTGACGTGTTGATGAGACTATAATCGTCGTCATATGACGTGTTGATGAGACTATAATCGTCGTCATGTGACGTGTTGATGAGACTATAATCGTCGTCATGTGACGTGTTGATGAGACTATAATCATCGTCATGTGACGTGTTGATGGGACTATAATCTTCGTCATGTAACGTGTTGATGAAGGTTATAATCGACGTCAGATGATCTGAAATTAATGACGTTGAATATAATTCATTTATCCCTTTATCCTTACGTTTAATTAAGGACAACTAGTGTCGTAACAATTTACCCTCCCCACCGTAACAACCAGCCCCTGTGATCTCTCCTACTAATGCTAGTGAATAGGGGCGACATTATATTTTGTATGGAGAATAAAAATACAGTTTTCATGTTAGTTTGTCTTCTTGCAATTAATTATGGCTCAACTCCTTTCAGTGACCCCTGGCGGAATGTGACGAAAAAATTTACTGCAACAATCACGTGATACGGTGTAATGGATGTTTCCTGTCCTGGATTTAAAAACGAACGCGTGTTTCTGCCTGAGGATCGTGGACCATAACTTGCTGTGTGTATTATGGCGCCATAGCAGGTATCTTTTACTTACGTCATACTGGGGTTGTTTTCTTGGTCGGGGAGACTTCATCAACATCAACAAAGATAGAATCTTGTTTACACTCCGCCGTTGTGACTTTGTTCTTCACTTTCACGGCTTCTATTCGGTTCTCGACCGCCCGGATATTTTTGCATTGGTTATGAACGCTGATGTGAAGACGCAGAAAGTCACACGTGGAAAGTAAGCGATATGTTCTAGTAATGATAGCAATTTTCTTTTTTTTTTAAGGAAGGAAAACTCTTTGAATCCATGGAAATGAAATGAAAGAGGCTAGAAGCCACAGGTCTGCTTTAAAGCGCACGGAGTTGCCAGGGGAATCATCTCGTAATCGCGCGCGTAGCTGACCGATAGATCGGTGTGAATTATCTGAATATACTGGGGAGTGAGAGAAATCGGTTCGTACGGAAGAGTAATTGGTAGATGAATACCGTACCGCGGGGAAATCACAGTCCCAGCCCCCCTTTTTTCTCTTCGTCTTCAGATAGTTCGTGCGCGCTTTATCGTTATCTGATTCAGCGTTGATCTTCATTGCAAATTAATTTCCTGGCATGTCCCATGAATAAAACATAACGCCGGCTCTGATTCCTACTGCTGGCTTACCTGCAATCTGCTCTTTAATGGGGTATACAAAGACGAATGGAAATGAAAGTTGTCGCGCTTCTCCTCTGTTCACGGCTTATTTAGATATTAATGATGCTTTATTAACTTCTTGATATATTGATCTGAGATGCTAATACTGCACTCTTTTTATCATAGGGTTTATCTCAGTTTTCTTTTTTCTTTTTTTACTCATATTAGACGTCCCTCTTATCTTTCCCATTGCTAGAATTTATGATACTTTCTTTCTTGACGGACTCCGTCTGGATTATTTAGATCTAAGAAAAGACATCTTACAGAGCTTAGCTAGATGTGTGGGTATCAGCCTTGGTAACCAAGTAAGCCATCACCTAGGTATCGTTGGGGGCTCTTGAGCTGTAGTAAAGGTTCAAGCCAGTCAAGAGACCTTGGTGAGACCAAGCAAGTAGTTGCTTGGGTATGGTTGGGGGCTCTTGATTGGTAGTCAAGGTTCAAGCCAGTCAGGAGACCTTGGTGAGACCAAGCAAGTAGTTATTTGGGTATGGTTGGGGGCTCTTGATCGGTAGTCAAGGTTCATTCCAGTCAGGAGACCTTGGTGAGACCAAGCAAGTAGTTATTTAGGTATGGTTGGGGGCTCTTGATCGGTAGTCAAGGTTCATTCCAGTCAGGAGACCTTGGTGAGACCAAGCAAGTAGTTATTTGCGTATGGTTGGGGGCTCTTGATCGGTAGTCAAGGTTCATTCCAGTCAGGAGACCTTGGTGAGACCAAGCAAGTAGTTATTTAGGTATGGTTGGGGGCTCTTGATCGGTAGTCAAGGTTCATTCCAGTCAGGAAACCTTGGTGAGACCAAGCAAGTAGTTATTTGCGTATGGTTGGGGGCTCTTGATCGGTAGTCAAGGTTCAAGCCTGTCTGCAGAATTTTCACCACAAGTATCTGGAAAACCTTAGTAAAATTCTTTATTTTTCAGATGGGAGAGGAAACTGGAGCGTCCGGAAGAAGCTCGCGCGGAAGCCGCTTAGTGAAGAAGAAAATAAGAAGAAAAAAAACGTTATGTCAAACCGAACTCGGATTCTTAAACATTGCAGTCCGGTAATCCACCGCTGAACCAACGGCCGCCCTCTTCACTCCATCGCAAACTGCATTAAACTGAAATACAACATAGACAAAACGAGAAAGAAACGAGCAACACAGAATATTCCATTTTCTTGCTATAAATGTATCGTGAAGAGCTAGTTTGGCCACAATACCCATCTTCTGATGATACTGAAAATTGGAATAAGACTCAAAAAAAAACAAAAAAAAACATTAAAGTTTTCTTTTTGATTTTATTTTGTGCCAAAAGCAAAGCTAATAATCAGATTCCTTTGTCATCTTCATCACCATCAATAACAACAAAAACATAAATAATAATAATAATAATAATAATAAGAATATAATAATAATAATAATATAATAATAATAATAATAATAACAACAACAATAATATAATAATAATAAGAATAATAATAATAATAAATAATAATAATAATAATAATAATAATAATAACAATAATAATAATAATAATAAAACATAATAATAATAATAATAATAATAATAATAATACAACAATAATAATAATAATAATATAATAATAATAATAATAATAAGTAATAATAATAATAATAATAATAATAATATAATCATAATTCCTAATAATCTAATAATACTAATAATAATAACTAATATAATAATAATAATAATAATAATAATAATAATAATAATAATAATACGGATTATTTTCTCATATTGGCTGGTTTGTACTTAGCCCAATACATACCGATTCCTGTCCTGCTGCTTAAAATTCTGTCAGTAAATGCTAAAAAATAAGCTTATAGGTTCGATTTCTTCTCGCTTTACTTCGCCAGCAGGTCCCGTGACATTCCTCGGGATACTCAGGCTACTAAATAATTGAAGGGGTTTGGTAGGGTCACCCGTCCTTCAGCGGGACCAGTACAGTCTGTATGAGCTGCTGTTTGGGAAGAGGAAGGTCAGAGCAGCCAGCAACAGCGATGACTGGTCTCCATTACACGGAGTTTTCGCCGTAGGAAAGGTCTCGGATTTACCAAGCTGACAGATGTAACTGAAGTCATCATTAGCGCGACAAGTTCTCGTAATAATGGATTTACGTGATATCCACATTACACCCTCGTGGTTTTGCAAAGAGAGCCGCCATAGGGAACGCACTTAGTTTATTATCACTACTTTATCCTTTGATTTTTTTATCCAACTTTTCCAGCCACGAGAGATATTTTACCGTAAATACTTTTCAACGTCTCAGTGCACATTTTGGATTTCAATCTTTTAAAATTTTTTCTCTTTGTCAAGACAGAGTGCTGTTAAACGTTTAACGAGTTAGCAGAATGCCAAGTACTTGCCGCAATGTCATCGTGGTTTTTTTTTTCTTATTTGCAGAACGTTACGATGTATTTATTTTCCTGTAGGGGGCGCTAATAAATTAGTATTTCGAGCGTCTCTCATCTTAAAAAAAAAAAAATCTCAGAGCTTTGTAACTGACATATTTATTAATAGTTTAACTAAGAATCGTCCTGGTTGACAGACATGGCGTAAAGCGGTCCCAGGATGAGGGTGGACATCGGTGCCCGCTCGCGATATCATACCATCATTTCCAGTAACCAAGACCCCTTGTCCGTGCTGAGCAATCCTGAATCTCCGTCTTGTTTTCGGGTAAAGTTCTATGGAGAAAAATAAATTGTTAACAATAATGATCGAGTTAAAAAAAACAAAAAAACTCCATAGAAAGGTGATTCGCATGCGTGTACAGTACTAAAACCAAGCTCCATACTGGATAGACTAACTATGCAAGGAGCAAGAGATGCTACTAACCTTGCCAGCTCGTAAGTCTTTCCTAGCCGCGAGCTGGAAAGAAACGACGTTCGCAGCTCGTGTTGTATTTATCAAGCTGAAGTTTTTTTCTGTAAGCAGAACTTACCGGCGCGCTGTGAGACAGCCTTCCTTTCGGAGACACGATCTTTGTAGTCGCACAATGAGAGCCAGACCCTCACGTTCACTCCCACAGGTTCTTCACGCTGGATTACGTGATCGGGAATTCTATGCGTGCTAATTAACCTCTTCTTCCTTTATCGGTCGCACGCTTACTGGAAACCTCAATAATAGCCCTTGCGGATACTCCGCGCTTTCCCTGAAATCAGCTATCAAATTCGACAAGTATTCGCGCATCGGTTCTAGGAAAGCAGTCTGTCTGCTCATTGCCTATGGCGATATTTCGGACAGCCACGACTAATAAGGCCATTCCAAATTACGTTATATCTATTCGGATTTACATAATTTTCCCGATCGATTAGTTTGAGGCGCTGTAAAGGGCTCTAATAGAATTTCCACAAAGTATAAAGCTTTGCCAAATTGCTTCATAAAGAGAAGGTGAAAAAAGCGAAACTTTTCAAGCTTTAAACCTATACCTATTTCCTGCCCAGGAATGGCTACAAACCACGTGTGCACACATGTCAAATTCTTTGCGTTCACCAACATTCGGTATGTAATATGATATTTATTTACCTAGGTACGCTTTTTATTAAGCAAATTATTGGGACAGGTGGTTTTAAGGGTATTTATTTGTTTTAAAAAGTTGCTTTTCGAGACTCAAAACTTTAGTACAAATTCGGATAACGCAGACTTCTGTTCTAAAACAACTGTCAGCTTAGTTTACTTTCCTATTCCGTTTAAGTCGCACCACAAGACAAGAATCATCGTGACTTATAATCTTTTTAAAAGTCTTACACCGTTCATTGTTCCGGGATACTGAAAAATTTTTTAAGAAAACCAAATACGAATATATTTAAAATACAAATGTGCAGGTCACGGAGCAGCTGATAGATGTCGATTTTATCCCTCTAGCCATTAAACAAAATTACTCGGCGTATTTTCTCAAAATTAAGCATAAACTTTCGATCATTGAACTGAAACCTTTCAGAACGAAAGTGTCACGTACAAACTCTTCTATTTGTCTCCTCTGGATTAAATGAGGCGGATATTTCTGAGCAGAAAGCATATTTGCACGACCGTTATTTCAATAATGTATGTATTTTTTTAGCGAACACAACCTTAATAGGACGTGTTCTCCATCCCAAACCTTTCTGCATGACGTCCTATGTTTACTGTATCAGTCTATAAACTTAACTACAGCACAGTAATTGACAAAAAACTGCCTTTAAAAAGTTAAAAGTCAGCATTAGATTCTCAACATAAAGAACTAACAATAATAATATTAATAATAAATGGAGACTATATGAAAGTACGGAAGCAACATCTAAACTGCCATTTAAATACGTAAACTGTATATCTGTACATTAAAGATGTGATACATTTCTTTTGCCATGAAATTTAAAAAAAAAATTGTTGACTTTTGTATCTTTAATTTGATTTTCAGCTTTTTTTTTTCAAAACTGTCAGCCGATCAGATCGTATGGATATTCATAAAGACGGCTTCATAGTTATAGGTAAGGCATTAATGGTGCCCATCACGTACCGTACCTGCAGGAATACATCTTCGACGAGCTCACTGATCTGCCACGGTTAGCTTCCCAAAAGCTTCTAAGTTATAAACGTGCAGGTAATTAAGTTGACCTTTGCGGTCCTTGAACGTAAGTTTCTCAACAAAATAATCGTTGTTTAATGCCAGGTAATTTGGAATTTTATAACTGGCCAGATGGGACATCTGTTCGGTTAGACATGATAATGGCATTAATGAATGGATTATACACTGATCCCGACCGATCATTTTATAGACGGTAACCGGAACCGCGCTAACTCGGGGGTCTGTGGGTAAAATGTCTGATTTATTATTCCACCGCTACCTTCTTCACGAATATGTGGCGTTCGAAAACTTTGTCGCTGTTTTTAAATTTCATAATTTCTGTGATAAGAGGGGACAGAATTTTTATTCTTGTGCCATTTTAGAGATAGTTTTTCCTATGACATTCTCACAACGCTTGATTATTTCAAGTGTGACCAAAGGTGGCTCCGCGGTTTACCTGATCGCTAATCAGTATTGAGATTTGCAAGGAGTTATCGTTCTTGTCTTGTTCTTAACTTCCACAAATTAGCGTATCGAAAACAAGATCAAACGAACGGTTTTCCCGAGACCGAATCTTTAAAAAAAACAGATTAGACGAAACGTCGCAGTGGACAAGATATCGTTTTTACCAGTCTTTTTAATGATACCGAAGAAGAACAACAAAACAAAAACAAAAAAAAACACCCCAGAAAACCCAATAAGAAGCAAATATACGTGTTGTTAAATCAGAAGATCGATCGTGAATGTCAAGTTATTACAACGTGTCATTGTGGCCTGTTGATTCCATACGATGACTTTTCGCCACAGTCTCTCTATTTTCCTGCCCGCTCTAAAGAAACAAACGCAAACTTTAAATTGGAACAATAAAAATTAATGAACCTTTAAATTGTAGAGAATTAGACAATTAAAAGCACATTTACTTTTTTAAATAACTAAAAAAGCAAAATAGAGACAAAGGATATATATATATATATATTTTTTAATGTACAAAGAATACAATTGATACAAATTCTTTGCATCAGCCAGAAGCCAGTCTCAAATTGCATTAAAAATAAACTGTTTATCCATATGGACACGTTCAGTTTCTGTTTATTGCACAGAATCGATCTGAAAAGGAGCATCCAATGCTACAGAGTTTCCTGTTGTAAAGATTTATCACGAAAACTGAACCCCTCCACAGTTGTCCGAAGAATAAGTGTTGTGTGTGCTTTTATAAAAGCTTTTCTTTGCAAATTTAAGTTCATATATTTTTTTTTTTTGGCGTCTTCGGCATTATCATATCAGTTTTTACTTTTCTTATCCCGCTGGCCTAAAATCATTATTTAGTAGTATGTGTACTGAAATGGATGTATGTTTAGTCAACTTATTCGTAATGCAATACATCTGGTACTGGAGCGATACAGGGATATGTCCTTACAAAGAGTTATATTAATGAAGCAGGTTTCGTGTGCCACATCCCCTATGGCTCAACCTGGCCGAGTAATACAGAGATTTAAAGGTTGGCTGGTTGCAAACGCAATCCCGATGGTCTTTAGAACGTTAAAATAAGAGCAAAACAAGCAACGGTCATTTACGTTCTTTAACCCTCCTCAGGGATATTTACTTTTTGCATTAAGTTATAGCGTGTCAGTAAATCTAAGATCGACTTCGCGCTTATCACTAAATATCAGGTAAAATATAGAGTTTAAGTATCTTTGCTAAATCTTGTTTATTTTAAATGCTTAGTCAGCAACATCTTAAGTGTTTCCTTCTTTATATTTATGCTTAAAACTGGTGGGTGGTTTTTGTCAAATGTTTCGAGACTTTTCTGGGAACTAAAGGATGCAAAATATTTAATGCGATTAAATGTATACACATTTTTCAAATAAAATCGGAACTATAGGGCTCTTTCTTACGTACGAACAAAACATTAATTACAGGTGTCAGGATAACGCTAGAGAAAGAGCGTGTTTTTGACAATGCCATCAAAGAGTCTAAAAGTTGAGGACCTGCTATCCATGTTGCCATGCCAAAAGATGCTTAAGCCAATAAAACCAATACACAATTTCCGTATTCCTAATTTTCATCTTTTTTAAAGTATAGATCTTGTATGTAGAAAGTAAAAAGAAAAAAAAAGAAAAAAGAAAGTATAAGAAAACAGACGGCAATGATAAAATGAAAACAAATCACTGACGGAGTTATCTCCCGTGTAATCAGTTCTGCTATCACGTGTACATTGCCCAACTCCAGGGGGAAATAATATGAAACTATCGCATTGCATGAAAAACATTTAATGTTAATAATTTCGTACTAAGTTATAATTTGAAACAAATGATAATATCGGAGTCGCTTAATGACAGCAACGGTTAAAAGTGGCAGTTACTTTGGCAATTCGGCAACGTTAAAAGTATGCATTCTCTCCGTACAGATATTGGCGAGTTTGTTTGTTGCAATTTTCAAGAGTTTAAAGACGAGGCGAAAATGATATAACTAATATTTTAAGTAAAATTAAACATATAACTCGTGTCTGATTACCTAACATCATGTACGCACTAAATCGGCTGATTTGAGTTACGCTGCTTCGGTCATTGACCGGAAAAAAATGAAATAACTCACTCACTCGCCCGATCGCTAATACATCAGTCAGCCACCTGCTGATTTACGCATTTTTTGTGTTACTGATGGTAGAATATCTTATAGATTATGTGCTGGATCAATATCGACGCGTGGCTGGCTGCAAATTGTAATAGAGTACATTTTAACATTCGCTGCCATTCTCTTAGTTTAATTCAAGTGAATAATATTCTCTGGCAGCCGTAATTATAGACTCATCAATGAAATATCGCAGAAGGTTACTTCGACATCAGCGTTAGCCTATCGTTTCGTCAGGTGTGTATTTTTCAGCAGTCGTATACTGATATACAAGCACCCTAATGAATTAACTAGCTGTACACGTAACAAAGACCTCGTAAGTCAGAAAATGAAACTGGGAATTTTCAAATAAAACAAAGGTCAAGTAAGCCCAGGCAGCACGAGGCAGAACTTTCGGTTTAGAGCAGGATTTCAACATTTTTCTCTTCCGTTTAGTATATACAAATGACATATATAACCGAGTTCACTTGAAATAATAGTGGAAACACACAGAGGACGTGCACAGATACCGAGTAATTGCAGCTGAGAGACGTACATAACCCACACGCGATGAGTTGTTACAGGAAATATACAAGAACGAAATGAATACGTTGTACAGTGTATTAGTATTTGGTATGCGGGCCCTTTGCTTCATAGAGAGCACGACGCCTTGCCTGCTCCCTTACAGGTTACCAATGTATGAGTGTGGAGTGTTGCTCCAAATATCCTGTAGGACTTCCCACGATTCATCCGAGGTGTTTGGTTGCCGTGGGACTTTCTCGGTAGCCATATAACCCCACACATCCTCAGTGCTGATTATATCAGGACTCTGTGCAGGCCGAGGCGACTCTGCGAGTGTTCCATCAGCCTCTACATGTTCCAGATGGTTTTATGGTCGCCTGTCTGGAGACCTTGTCACGTGTTGGAAGATAAATTCTTGTCCAGTGAGATGTCACATTCTGAAGGAATGGTGCGAGGGAGGAGGACCTGTCTGTATCTGTTGGCCTTCGGTATACCTTTGATTTCAAGCAAATTTTCGATACCCTGGCTCACGCTCAAACTCTAATTTATATTGATCCAATCCCCTGTCTCCACCCCCAGTACCTCACCGATTCTTTTGTACGCCGACTGTTATACCGCTCCCGGGGCCGTTTCCAAAAAACAGTTCTCTTAATTACCACTATACAGCTTAAACTTGGACTCACCTGTAAAAAGCACCTTCTTTCAGGTCTGGTCATTTTACAGTTTCAGCCCCCGCCGCTTGATTTCCTTTTCTCAGAAAAGGGGATTTCGCGAGCTAAACAGTGACTGAGACCGGTTTGTGGTAAAGTCAAACCTACCATTCTTGAATAAATGCTAATGGCCATAGTTGCAGCTAAGACACTTGCAATATCTCTACCAGCTCGTCATTCAGCAATGCAGAAAAGGTACCCTGAAGTATTTAGCACCATTTATTTGAAAGTTTGGGCTTCCTTCTTTGA
The DNA here is from genome assembly GCA_018389105.1 of Nautilus pompilius. NCBI lineage: Eukaryota > Metazoa > Mollusca > Cephalopoda > Nautilida > Nautilidae > Nautilus > Nautilus pompilius. Next base: position 46,012 of record JACATO010001179.1, on the reverse strand, counting down.
GCACGTTTATTGTCAACAGTACCAGGGGTCTTGCATACGGGTTCTTGAAAAATGAAATCAGGCTGCAAAATCCTTGCATGATAAACATTTACAGTATATTTATTAAATCTCGACCAGGCTTCAAACTTCTCAGACACTTTCGGTCGGGGCCCTCCAGGCTTTCCTGAGATGGAATGGTTATTCCGATGACGCGCCGAATTTCTTCCCAGAGATGCTCATTTGGTTCGAACCCCGGTTATTCTCCAAGAATGCCTTCAATAGCTTTTGGTGGGTACTTTGGGTCACAATCACGTTCAAAAGGGGTACATTTGCGACTTAATAATTTCTTGGCAGAAAAAGTTTTACCCTCTAAAATCCATTAATACCATTTTGAGTCAACATTTCATTCCATGATGCATTTTATACACACAGCGCGCCCTGACCAGCGCATGGCCGCCTCCATGGTTTTCAGTCAACCCCAGACACTTCGGGTGGTGTTCCTCTCTGTACGGGCTCTACACGGTGGAAGACTGCTACAATCGGGAAACCTGACGCCTACACTACCAGAATAAACAAATAGACATTTTTCCATGAAAGAATTACTTGTATTTGTATTTTGGGTTCCTTTCTTTTTGCATTCACGGGTAACAATTCAGAGAGCAGATCAGTTTTATTTGCGACTTATCGGTGCGCGTCTACAGGGGAGTCCATCACGGAGCCGGTGGCCGGTAACCCGCTTCCCATATTTAGCGCGCGACATCTTCGTTAAACAGCATTTCCAAGACGTTCGTGAATCTTTCCATTCCGCTCGCAACAGCAGCGTCCCAAAGGGGTTGCTTTATTGTTGTTGTTGTTTCTTCTATTGCTTAGAAGGATTTGTCTTCGGTTAAAACCAGACAACAAAACGAAAAAAAGCTCCGAAAGTTAACCACTCACCCTTTTGATTTAATTAATTTACACTTTTATACCCATATTGAAGGATAAACGAGAGGAGCGGAGTCCCCTGATGGATTCCTACTGTAAAGGGGTGCCCTCTATCCCGCCAGTTCGACGCGCGCACACCTGGGGGAGTCAGATCTGGTGACCGCTTTACATTTTATGCTGAAGACGGAAGTACCGAGATCCACGAAGCTCAGAAATGGCGTCGCCTCTTGCCCGACGGCACTAGGCGAGGTCGTCATCGGACACGTCCACCCACGACACCGTGATGCTCCGGAAGGTAGGAAATAGGTGGAAACGAAGGAAATGATAGGTTTGGGGGGGCTGACAGACAATGGATGATGGCTTTTCAGTGCACGCAGATTTACAACTTCGGTATTAGACTCTCCTTTTTTTTAATGAATGTTCCATGCATTGGTTCTGATAGGGTTACAAATTCCATATTCGTGCCATTTACGGCCCTGTATCGTCCAAAAGTCGACATTTCACGTATCTTGGTCTCGGTCTCATCCAAATCGCGTGCTTTTTGGATACCCCCTTTTCTTTTATGCCCATCTCCATAAAGAAATCAGTGGGGACTAGGTTAGGGATTTTAACTAGACCTTTCCGTTGGATCTCACCTGCTGGTGATGATGACCGCCCACTGCCTCATCTTTGATGTCACACCTGAAAATGAGGAGCGCTTGAGAACGGCGCTGACTCATCTTTCGAAATGATGTGAATATATAATTTCTATATAAGCCATTAACTGTGATTCCTGGTTTCCGTGTTACAGGGTAAATAAGCCACGCCGAAATCGCTTCTCTCGGAGACTTTTCACAGCAGAAACCACCGAAATATGCTCATTTAATCAAATTACACCTGGTGCAGGTGTCTTTTCTTTTCGGCAATAATGAAATTCTAAGCAAATCTTAAAATCCGGTTAAATGTTTATTTCGAATCTTTTCACGCGACAACAGTCAATAATAAATAATTATCATATGAAAGTGGAGATACCGCAGCACTTTTCCTGTTGTATTATGTATGACAATATCTTCCGACCCCAAATTTACACACAACTAAAGACATTTCATCAAAATGGGGGGTTGCATACTTTTGTGTTTTAGTGTAGTTTGAGCTTTAGAAAGTTATGGGAAGATCTGACAGAGGTTTGTGGAATAAGTAAGTTTTTTTTTTTTAATCATGTGGACAACAGCGGTTGTTCTCGGCTTTCTCCAGTTGGTAATACTTGGGGTCACAATTGCAGAGAATTAATAAGAAAACCAGAGGACTTTCTCTGGTGGAAACGCCTCTTTACGGTACGACTCCTATAATCCAGCAGATACCGGACCATTCAGGTGCCGGTTTATACCTGCATAGTTAAATAATAGGCATAATTAATGTAGGAAATGACAAGGACAATAACTTACCTATAACAGTACTGTATAGTAAGCACAATAAACAATACTCTAATAGAATCTCACCTAGATTAGGTGAAGAAGGAACAGTACTATGTGTAGACAACTGCAGCTTTCCTTATGTACAGTACTGGTAGAACTAAGTACAGTACAGCTGTACCATAGTGCTAGTGTTAACAAAACTCTCTTCCTGGTTCGCTCCACGGCTGGTTGAAGGGCTATTCTTGGACGACATTTAGAATTATTTTCAAAAAATGGATGTTTACTGGATAATTAAGTAATCTAAAATGGTTTCACAGGATATTAAATGTCCAAGATGACTGGTTCACAGTGTCGCTTGGTATTGATGAACCGCACTAGTTCTGCCTGGTGCCGGATCACAGGTCGCCAGGATGAAATAAATCTTATTGTTTTAGAATAAAAATATATATATTTTTTTTACTAAAGAATAATGAACGAATATGATACAGTGACGGAGACGGCTGTCGATAGCTGTAGCGAAAATCAGTTTAAAAAATCACGAAACGATGTACATTTCCCGACCTTGAGGTCGGCTTATAAGCCATGATGGGGCTTCCTGTACTTCTGAGAAGCACGTTGCAGTAAACGGTTTATCAGACGTTAAACTGCCAGGTCAGGGTTACATGACTCATTAGTTCTAGAAGGGGGGGGGGCTTTATAATTAGTAATGCAACGAACCCCTTAGAAAACACGTTTCCGTTTGGCGTCATTAACGACGGCATCAAAAGCCGCCAGGTAGGCGACGTGGTAACCCGGCGGTGAGACTACTCGGCCACTGAAGTCGACAGCCTCGGTTCGAATCCCAGTCCCGGGGTCGGCTTCGCTTCTTTCGGATGCCCCGATTTTCTCCCACACCTGGAGATGAATAGTTCTAGTAGGGACTTTCGGGCGCGGAAAGCTAATGACAGCTCTGCTACGTGTTCCCTTGTCGCAAGCCGCACTGTAGTCTGCTGCATCTGCGGCCGAGCACCGACCCCGTGGTGAATGCTGGAGATGGGGAGAGCGATTAGAAATTCATGGGGGAGAACAGAGCTATCAGTTTCCTATGGTAACTGTTTCTCCACCGTGTATTATATCAGGACACTAAGGAGTTTACCACGATATGACGGGACGGTATCCCTGTTCCCTATAGTAAACATTGAACGGTAATCAAAACGAAGATATTTACTTTTTCTTCTGCAGAACTCGCCAAATCCCCACCTCCTCGACTTTGAACCAGACACTTCAGTACGACTGCTGGTTAAATTGATGTAGCTCGATTAACTCTCATCGGTTCGGCCGTGTGAACGGAAGCGACGGCTCGCACCGTTTGATCTTGTATCTATAGGTCCCGTCACCGATCGCGATGTTTCTTCTTGAGAGTTCTCCACAAAGCGAAGTCCTGACGTTTCGGTGGGGGAATACCGAAACATCCGGACACCAGCCCCGTTCGATTTAGCAGCTAGATAAGAGCAGCGGGTGGTTGGGGGGGGGGGTTATTATTGGTACAGGGATGTTTTTCTTTGTTCCTTCTCCCCCCTTTCTTTCTCTATTCTTTTCTAAGCCGCTCGATCAAAACAACCATCGAGAGCTGGCCGAGATCTAATCAAGGTCGACGCGATGCTCATTGAGCTAGGAAGTCCATTCCAAAATGCTGCACAGAGTAGCCATTATTCCAAGTTTGTTTTCATGTGGTATTAATAAAAGTCTTCTTTTTTAAAGCTCTACCCATAATCAAGACGAATGCAGACGGTACGAACTGTATTTTGATGGATCACCGAATGGCACAGACTTTCCTTCTCATCAGACTTTGCTGACCATTCATTATAAAAAGACTCTCCCTCACGAACAGGCAAACCAAGGCTATATCTTAAAGGGCCTCTAGGGAAGAGAAATGGTCATCAATTCGATTCGTAACTAAATCAACACCACCACCTTCAGTTAAGTTCTCATAATGTAGTCGATTTTTTTAATTATTAAAACATTTGCTGATATCTATGGCTGATATCTAAATAGGCGGGGATCTTTTTTTGTGTGTTGTGCGGTGTTTAGGGGAGTGTTTGTAAAGTTGCATATGTATGTGGGTGTAGCTGGATCGGTTCCACGACCGGCCGTCTCAGCTGTTTACAAGTGAGGTCTTATTTCGGCCTGTGTATTGTTTAGGGTGTACCTCAGCCAAGCGAGAGCTGCGGGCTATCCGACTCCTTCGTATTGCACGCAGGAGGGGTAGGTTTATCCTGTCTGGACTCTCTAGAACAGAGTTTTCTCTCTGTATGTCCTTGTTCTGGGGGGGGAAGTTTGGGCCACTGTTTATTTTTGTAAAATCCAATCTGGATTCAGGGAAGGGTATAGGACTCTATTTTGATTGTTTGTAAAATGGATGGAGACACGTTCTCCCTCCGTTTTGATCTTTTATTAAGTCCTCCCTCGTCGGGGAATCAGAGATTCCCGATGACATCTAGGTAGAACAGAAAGTCTTTATGACTTGTGTTCTCTCTTCTTCCAACGTAGGGGAACCGGAGGTTCCCTGGCAGGTGGTTAAATCGGGAAGTAGCTCGTCTGCTGTGGTGTTGGTCATCACAGCATCTGTCGCCCCATTCCACACCACAGTAGTTTGATCTTTGATCTTCTTCTTTTATTTGGACTAGTGGTGTGTTGTATTAAACGAAGAAAGACTCATGGTTAGTCCATGTGAGCATTATAGGGGTGGATTGCTTTATAAATAAATAGAGGCTTACACTGAAGAAGGGGACGGGGGTGGGAATTTAGTTTGATAATTTTTATCATAGGTAATTTTTAAAAGTTTAGTTATAAAGCGATCAAAGATCACTTAAGAGATGAATATAATTATAGTTATAATACAAAAAGGAAATCCTTTAAGGATTTATTACATGATTAAATACAGTGCAAAAGAAGAAAGAATAAAGAGAGAGCAAAGGAGAAGTAGAAAAAGAAGGAGAAGAGGAAATCTTCTTTTCCAGTAACCTACAATAATTCAAAAGCAATAAAAAACATTCAAATTAGACATAGGGGTGGAGAAGGGGTGGCTCAGGGTGGTCGATCTAAGCTAAGAGTTGAGGTTGGGGAGTTGTCAATGTGTATGTGTAGAGTTTTATTTGTTTTGATGTATCCTAATGCATTATTAATTAGCCAGGTGGAAGAGAAAATTAGTCCGTCATTTATACTGGATTTCATGACCGCATATTTTTGATGTAACCAATTAGTTACATAATTTTGGAATAGTAATTTTGTTGAGGTAGGCTGACCGCCTTCTAAAGCCTTCCGGCTACCCCAAGCGATCCGCTGGGCGGTGAACACCAGGAAGTTCCAAAGACAGTCCTTTTTAGTTCTGTTTGAAGCCAAAAATGCGCCAGAACGACGTAAGTTTGTCCTGGGGACTTTCAATTTTAAAAATCAGATCTCGGACTGGGCACCATAATTCTATGTTCAGCGGACACGAGAACAAGCAATGGATTGCCGCTTCGTCCTCCCCGTGACAGGCGAGGCATTTGGGAGAATTAATTAATTTCCATCTGTGTTTGTTTTACCGTGTGGAGAGAGCATTCCTTCTTAATTTCCAGTGTATGTCAGATGTATATCCGTCCACGAGACGATTGATGGAGCTAGTCCAAATCCTGTCCCATGGAAATGGTCCTGAATTGAGGGTACCTTCCTATAATTCGGTTCCTCGATGGGTCGTGACGACAGGAAGAGGTAGATGTCTCGCTGGGATAATTTGTCTAGTTCTATTTTAGTATCTCCTAGGCTTACGATGTTATCTGCTCCTATAGAGATGTTGCTAGTGATCCATTGCTGGAGTGCGGTTATGTGGTAGTCGGTTAGCAAGTTTTTTCTGTGCTCTATATAGTTTTAATTTGTTAGTGAGAACATCGACCCCGTCGAGGGTATCGAATGCTTTCGCTAAACGGGAAATGAAGAGTTTTTGCCAAACTGTAATCGTGATTCCTGCTGTTAAAAGTAAAATAGCCTAAAAGCAACGACAACGACAACCACTTGCTCTCGTTCACACGATCGAAACGTCTTTCAGAAATCCGCTTAAACGTCTCCAATTCAAAACTTGGTAGATCCTAATATTTTTAAACGTTCAGCATATCCCAGAGACGGCTTAAGACCCGGAAACATCTTAGCAAAAATGTTTTCTGAACTCCGATAAATCGATATCGTTCCTCGAGTAAGTGCTTCACGGCCTGAAAATGTGTGCAAAACAAGACTTTACACAGAGCGATTAAATCTACTCCACTTATAAGATGGATGTAGCTAATTATCCCTAATATTTTATTTGCTTTGCTTTGTGGTTGAAAATCGCATTTAGATCTGCGGCCAGACGTTACGCGTATTCGTTTGACTTCTGATTTTTTTTTTGTTTTTTCAAAAGCCCTAGTTAAGTCTAAATAGGCAACGTTAATTTGATCTCTATGTTCAGCTAACTTAGGCAAGTTTTCAGCTTTAAGCCCATCCTGGGAATCTCTTGAAACGTTATTTTTAATAACGCGATCTTGTAAACTGTCTTTAGTAACAGATTCTACAATCGCAGTTCACCAGTTGGTCTATAATTACAGCGAACCAGCATTTTATCTAATTACGAGCAGTTCGTCTGTCTATCTATTTGACCTATCATCGTTGCGTCCAAAAAAGTTACAGATACATTTAATGAACTTTCTACTAATTTGCGATACATAAGAAAGTATCGCCAACTTTAGGTATGTGTCAGCTTTTTTTTGGTCACATATATGGCGCACGGGTCAAGTATATTAATGAAACGAGAGAGAGAGAGAGAGAGAGAGAGAGAGAGAGAGAGAGAGAGAGAGAGACGAGAGTACACAGAGAGAGAGATGTGACGTCATAACAGGAAGAGAGAGATGAGACGAGACGTCAGTACAGAGAGAGAGAGAGAGAGACGTCAGTACACAGAGAGATGTGACGTCATAACAGGAAGAGAGAGAGATGAGACGAGACGTCAGTACAGAGAGAGAGGTAGAGAGAGAGAGAGAGAGAGAGAGAAAGAGAGAGAGACATCAGTACACAGAGGAGATGTGACGTCATAACAGGAAGAGAGAGAGATGAGACGAGACGTCAGTACAGAGAGAGAGAGACGTCAGTACACAGAGAGATGTGACGTCATAACAGGAAGAGAGAGAGATGAGACGAGACGTCAGTACAGAGAGAGAGAGAGACGTCAGTACAGAGATGTGACGTCATAACAGGAAGAGAGAGATGAGACGAGACGTCAGTACAGAGAGAGAGGAGAGAGAGAGAGAGAGAGACATCAGTACACAGAGAGAGATGTGACGTCATAACAGGAAGAAAGAGAGATGAGACGAGACGTCAGTACAGAGAGAGAGAGAGAGAGAGAGACATGACCACGAAAGTTCCTCGGGGAAAACTCGTTGTTTCGTTCGAACCCAACATTGTGCAATTTCTCCACAACGGTAATAAACTCTAGGGTTTTTACAAACTGTTGTTTTCGTTTCAGACCTGGCTACATCTCTTACAGTCCCTCAGGTCAGTGATAATGTGAACAAATGCAGATGATTCATTTTCCAAATGAAAACGGCCGGGAGCAAAGAAACAGCAGCGAATTCGCTGGTTCGTCTCCAAAAAAACCTGCAAAAGTCTGAGATATTGGCAGCCAGTTCCGTTCAAGTCACGCGTGATCATGAAACACACGAGAATCGCCAGATGCAAATTCCTCTTCGACCTTCAGCGGAAAGCGAAGTCCTCAGTCGGTTTGACAATCAAACGTTTTCCCTAATTTTTTTATTTGCTTGCTGTTGTGTTTTGTTTTTTTTTACCGTTTTCTGAATGATTTGGGAGGCAATAAATCTATCGCTGTTTTCTTTCGTCGCTTACGGCTTTTGGGCTCGAAGCCGTCTGTCGAGTGTTTATGAGATTCTCAGCAAATGTAAGGCTGCATGCAATAAATCGAAATCCTTTCCTTTTGTTAACTGCTCAGCTTTGTCCAGCCTTTTGAAAGCTTCGTCGGACAACAGAATTCTAATTATTTTCTAAACACAGCGACTCGAGACTCCAGTAACAAACAAAACAACGTAAAGCCAATAAAATGGTATTTCTGTTTTCGCAATCGTTGATGAAAAGGAATTATTAATATATAAATGGAATATAGAGAAAACATTTAGTCATTTTTGCATTACTTTATTACGAAAATAGCCAATAGAGACACGCACGTTTCGACCATCCTTCCTTGTTTTCATCGTCAGAGGAAAACCTGTTCTTGTTGTGCTAATACTATTACTGATCTTATTTGCAATTGTTTTCATAATTTCGTAAAATGTAAAATGGTTGGACTTACACTGTCGAGTTGTTTTTTTGGTAGCTGAATTTTCTCATCGATTCTTACCAACGTTTTAACTTGCTGAGCGACTGGGGGAATATGTAAGACAAACAGCCAGATACAGCAAGCATAAGTCACGCTATTCCATCGGTAATGATTTTAGAAACTTAAATGACTCTACTGGTTGATGGTATCAGGAGAGAGATTGTCTTATATATTTTAATAGCAAACCGAAACGTAGATTGGAAATGTATCGCTGATGATAACTTACGAAAAGAATCACGAAGGCTCGAATTATATTTCTCTTAACACAACTCCATCCGAACTTTGCATTCCCTAACATTGAACAAGATGTCCTTTTGCCCCTCAGCTAAGTGCCTTTAAAAAACCGAAATTCCATCTTTACACGTGATTTAATTACGTAGAATTTTCACATCTAATGTCACGCGAAGGCCACGTGGTCTTCTGCTTTTCTGAGACACTCGCAAATGAAATTTTTTTCGTCTCCTGAGTCAGCTTTAATCTACTGTAGGAACTTGTTCAAACTCTTGATCTCTTTACTTATTTATATCATCGTGCCAAAAATAAACTTTAGAATCGTGCTGTCCGTGGTATCATACCAAACATCTCTACCCTTTCTTGTCTGCTCTCGATGCAGACCTTATACTCAATATTTTTTTTTGTTTGAGTGCCACCAGCACCCGAAGCTCATGATAACTGAGATATTTCAAATAAGGGCTCATGCAAAGCCAACAGGGAAGACCTGCTTTGTTAATTTGATTTTAAAATTGATTTACACTATCGATAGCAACACATTTTTATTTATTAAAATTTTTTATTAGTAGATTAAAAAAAAAATATATATATATATATCGTGCCATGGTGAACCATTAGTCAATTTATAATTATGACCCCTAGTATCCGTAGATAGTCTGAAGAGTTTGTTACTGTTCATACTGTTTGAACTCTTGATAACCTTTATAAAATCCACTTCCAGGAAATCTATACTCAAAACAAGATGAATCTAATAACTTTAATCTTGTTTACATAGTCGGAATGCTTGAAACCAGGAAATGTGCAAGAGAATTTATGCTGGGCGATAGTAATTCACTAATCTTCTTTACACCAAAGTAAGCTCCACTCTCGAACCACCCTTTCTAGACGGAGACGAACCGATATAAACGGGTGTGATTTCTTGTTCGTGAAATGAACAAAACCTATTATTATTATTATTATTATTATTATTATTATTATTAGTAGTAGTAGTAGTAGTAGTATAGTAGTAGTAGTAGTAGTAGTAGTAGTAGTAGTAGTAGTAGATTAATAGTATTAGTGGACTTACCGTGGTCCGGAGTAACTGGATGACTATTTGCAAGAGAATGGCGAGAAGAAATAACGGTACAGCGAGTCTAAGCTCTGAACTACAAAACCTCAACTACTGGATCATCTCGTCATCTCTCTGGTTACAGATCTTTTACAGTTTAAATTAGTTTTTTTTAAAAAATATATATATATATTACAGGGTGAGACATTTGGATAAACCGCTTTAATTCCTTCCAGATCTTGGTGTCACTTTTCGGACAGCACCGTTACTTGTTTGATCCGAAAAGTGACACCAAGATCTGGAAGGAATTAAAGCGGTTTATCCAAATGTCTCACCCTGTAAAAAAACCTTTGTCCTTTAAACTGTAAACTGCGTCATCGAGCAACATTGTGCGATTGAGTATTTTTTAAGTAATAAAACCTTTTTGTTTTAAAAAAAAAATGATCATGGATGCAGCACAAAAGACAAAGGGAAAGCATCATCGGCTTTTTAACAAGCACTTAGTGTGTTCAAAGATGGTTTACTTGTCTTCCATTTGGCGAGATAGAAATTACGCGAGTATTTAAGCTTCGACGCCGTTCGAATACGGTCAAGGTTCTTCTGATGGACTTCTCGTGCTGTCGACCGAGGAGGTTTCGGTCCGTTATTCACAGAACTCCCAAAATGGTGGGCCTAGCAGGAGATGATCGATCCAATCCCATCGTCCATCAGCTTAGCTGGCGTTCGCCACTCCGTGTATAAACTCTCTGGCCATAGCTACCTTGATTCTTCTCCCCGCATTCCTCTGGAAACGTCTACGGGTAAAAGCCACACTTTCCACCCTTTTTTTTTCTTCCGGAAGATAAGTTAGAATTCCAAGATAAGATTAAACCTGTTTACTCATCTTTCTTTCTGATGGTAAACTCAACACAACCAGGATACTGCGCAATTCAGCAAAATTTACAATTATTCTTAATGGCACGTGACCGAAAGATGGCGCCGTGTGGCATCTCTTCTCTCCAGAGATAATCACATATTTCTTGCACAAGACAGCAAGTTCATCGGAGATAAATCTGGGAGGAACCTGATGTATATTTTTCAAGATACTTTTGGGCAACTGCCTCTTTGGTATTCATATATATATATATATATATATATATATATATATATATATATCATATAATATTTTGTTGTCTTGTGTTTTGAAGAATCGTTGGAATATTTGGAATCATTGTTTTGGCGTGACATGATGAGTTTTTCTTTTTACCTTCCGGATCGGGACACCGTTATGAGTTTCGGCTCGGACGAAGGACAAGCCGGATCGATTCAGCGCAGCGGTCGGCATGGGAGGAAGCGTGAAGCGGTCGGAAATTTTCAGCACACATCGAAAACCGATTTGAGTGATAAGACCTGATCGGGTCATCGGATATACGAACACACAGAGGACGGAGCGGGACGGGGCCCACGATGGACGGCAGCTCGTATTTCACGGAGACCGGCGCGCCTCCGCGTGACGTCCGTCTTCTCGCATCCAGCCGCCAGGCGGCGAAAGCGTAGTTATCGAAGCTCACCCTCGTCGCTTACGGTATTAGCCGGAGATTTTCCCAAATGCCGTTTTTAATGATGAACGTTTTTCCGTCGAGCGAAAAATTCTTTTCATAAACACATGTTTTTGTTTGATGTTCCGTTTGTTGTTCCTTAAATCTGTACCCAAGCGTGCTTAGTTTCTTCTTCTTTCGGCAAACTCCACATTGACGTTCTTTAGAATGAGCACGGAATTTGATAATAAGAAGAAGAAGGAAGAAAGATTTTAAAAGAGAAATGTTATGGAATGAAAAATTTTGAGCTGAAGCAAAAAAAAATCGATGTCTCAGGGGAAAGTTGGAAGACAAAGATACAGACGCGAAAAAGAAAGGAAAAAAATCCGTCAGTTATTTCCCTTCCGGGCTAAATATTTTTATTGTTATTAAAATGACGGATTAAACCACCGTAATTTGAGTTTGGCGATGGTTAAGCTTATTCAAGTTTTTGAAAGCACATTTTTAACGTCTGACTGGGGAAAAACAGAATTTTCGCACCTTATATCAAAACATATCTCGCTCTCTCTCTCTCTCGCTCTCTCTCTCTCTCTCTCTCTCTCTCTCTTGCACGCTGTGGTCAAATACAAACAGTAAAATACAGGGAGATAAGTGAGTTAATTTTTTTCTACCCTAATTGTGTTTTCATGTATGAGCTACTAAAAAGAAGAAAAACGTATTTTTTTCAATCAGCATTTTGCTTTTAAGATTTTATTCAATTAACAAAAGCATTATATGGTTTTTATTTAAAAAAAAAAAATCAATAATCCACGCGCCTTACTCACACAAACATCGTAAAAGTCTCTCTCTTTATTTTAGGGTTCGAGGATCCCAAAAGCGAATAAGAATTTTATTCTGGAAGATGAGCATTGATTCGTAAAGGAGCCGAAAACAAACCATGATCTAAAAAGCTTTAAGTATGATATAACCATAAAGAGACGACAAACCGATACTGCTCCCGTGTAATGCTGGGAGAAGTTCGTTCATCTTGTTTCACCACCTCCCCTCCCCCACTTCTGGCAGTTTAGCCCTCTAGCGGTAATCTGCAGCCACAGAAACAGAGCACGGATCCGACATCCATCGCTGCCTGTTAACCGCGGGACTTCAATGGGAACAAAGACTTTTATAAGTTTACAATTCCGGCTTCAAGCTCCCTGGAAACGTGTTTTTTTTTTTGTTGCCACTTCCATTTCTCACACGACGGATTCCCCTCTCTGAATCCAAACCGATTGGAAATAGTAGCGCGGCATCCATTTTGTTAGCCCAAAAGCTTCAGCGTCGTGTTGCTCGCCGTTGGCCCTCGGAAACGTCACGTGATTTCCACGAAGCCGACTCGGCGACCTTCTGAGGGCGCGCTGTTCCTCGCGCCGTGTTGCGCGAACAATACTTCTTGCTTACCCCCCCTTCCGACCTCGTTTTACTTCCAACGCGCGACACTGCACCGTAGCCCCAATCTCGTCTCTCCGGAAACGACGGGGGGGGGGGTGTTCCGGGAACATGCATAGAATAATTTCGAATATTTATTTATTTTTTTCTATCTCAAAAGGAGGCTGCATAAAAGACAACATGCAAATTAGTCTCAGTGTCACAGAGTTCCCTCCCCTCCCCCCACCATAATTATGTATGGAAACTGAAAAGCATCGACGCTTATCAAAGTCTGATTGATACAATGGCCGGAGGAAATTCACTGCGAGTTAATAATAAATATTTATCGCTTCTTTTTTCTTTTTTTTTTTTGTTTGTTTCTGTCGGTGGTTTTAAAAATATAATAAAAATAAAACTTAAAATTAACTTGGCAAAACAAACCGTTAGGCGCTAAGAGGAACAGTGGATAGAGTGCACGTTCCCATAATACACGAGAGCTGGTGAAGCTTTGTAGAGAAAAAGAGAAAACAACCTCTCGCTCCAGTCTCGCTTCGCGCCGCGACATTTAACTCTTGCACAGCGCACAGAGTATATTAGACCATTTATTTATTTTTTTTTTAAAAAGAAGTACCTAACGCGACGACTGCGCATCAGTTCTGAGACACCTGTCGTCGAGCCGAGCTCTTCCGATCAGAGTAAAAGAGGGGGCAGCAGGTGATTGTGTCCTCTAGTGGTCGCATTATTTCGGACCCAAGCAAAGATCCGAGTCTGCAGTAAAGGTAACGAAGGTATTATTTGCTAAAAGCACTCTCAAAATTACTTTTTTTTTGTTTTCTTCCTTCTATTCCTGGTACGTGGCCCAGCGAAAACGAATTTATTAATACTCAAGTAGTCTGTTGGTCTGTTTGTTTTTGACGTATAACTGACTTCCTGCCAACTTAGCCACTCGTGGCGAGAATACGGACCCACAAGAAGAACGCCGTGTCCCTGACAGCATTGGAGAATACAACATATGGTTGGTGTGGATCGATATTGTTTTTGATTTGCTGTAATATCTTAAATAATCTTTGGTGGCCAGTACGCGCGCACAGTCATTGTTCTGTCTGGAGGTTAGGGTTTGAAAAGGAAAAATACAACACTAACAGAACGATGAGGTCGGATTGTAAATTTGGACGGGTTTTTATTTGAATTGATGAAATAACCGTGTATATATTCATAGGAACAGAAACCTAACAGGACTTTACAAAAGCGTTTTGACAATAAAATCTCACCAGGTTCTGGCAGGAGCGCGTTAACAATCGCGGATATAAACAGGTTGGTAGAAGGCTGTTAATATATGGAAATTAATAGAAAGCGGAAATAACCTGATGGCCAAAATTATTCCATCGCACGAAATAATTCTGATTTGTTTGTTTAGGTGTAATTGTAGAAGGCAGTGTTGTCAAAGGCACGCTTAGAGTTTAAGAAATAACCACATTAAGAATGTCCAGTACATCGGCTGCGAATTTGAAAACAACGCTTAACTGGCTATATTATGCTAATGATACGTTATAAATTAGAAACTAGACATAAAATCAGGGATTTCTTACCACCTGCTAGTAGGTCTTATTAGCTAGTCTCGAGAGAAACGACCTGGTGTATAACTTTCAATTTGCAGGAAGCATTTTCATATTTTTAAATGGAGTTGACAGCGAGCTTTGGTTTCCAGTTTCTTGTTTTCGTGTATATTTCATATCACTGGTAAATAAACAAATAAAAACGGATAAAATAGAGGATAACTACACCGTGATAACGTTGATGATGTTTTTATACAAATTGAAAACAGGGATCAGTTTTTAAAAAAAAACACACGGACACACGGGACACACACAGACACACACGGACAGACGAAATATACACACACACACACACACACACACACACACACACACCACACACACCACACACACGGACATACACACACAGACACACACGGACAGACGAATATACACACACACACAATACACACACACACACACACACCGACACGGACAGACGGACACACACACACACACGAGCGCGTCCGCGTGCGCGCACTTGTATCTTTTGAAATATACCAGCCTCATTTGATTGATACTGGACTAACATTCGCAGTTCTTACTTATTCTTAATCCATTGAGATAAATGACTGAAAATGGTCAGGCTTTAGAATTTTATGTGGAACGTAATTATTCCGCTTCTTTTTCATAAAAGAAGACACCGAGTATTTCATATTTTCACAAGTAATTCAATTGATTCCTGTACCTTTTCATGCTGATTTCTCCCGGTCTCGTCACTATATCGATTTCAACCACAAAAAAGTATTTCTAATGGTGAAGATCTACTGAAGTGGTCGGATCATACGGATCCCTAAAATGCTGGGAAGCCAGGCCCAGCCACCTCAGTGGTCGGTATCCAGTTGGCCTCTTTATCTCTCAAACATCGCTCCCTACATTTGATGCTTGGATAACTGTCCTCCTGGCGAAAGAGCCCTTGGCCAATATCGTCGTGTTCCTGGCGAATGACCAGATGGATCTGGATCTGTGCGAACTGGTGGTCGGTCAGGGCTCCATTAATTTTCCGCAGATCACCGACGCCGCCGACGCAGCAGGTGCCCTGAGGTGTACGTTGTGCATTAACGGATCTCTCTCTCTCTCTTCTCTCTCTCTTCTCTCTCTCTCTCTCTCTCTCTCTCTCTCTCTCTCTCTCTCTCTCTCTCCGCCATCAGGAGACTGTCGTTGATTGTTGCCTGACAATTCAAAACTTGGATTAATCTGTGAAGGCACGATCAGTCTTATACTTTTGTTTACCTTTTCACTGATAATGCTTCTCTCAGCCTTTTGCTTTCTTAACCTCTTCTCCTCAGCAACGGTTTTCAAGCAGCTGCACGTTCACTGATAAGACATTGTTCCAATTTCTTTTTTAATGTTCCAGGGCTCCGATTCCGATTAATACCGTAGTTAGTAGCAAGGTTTGTTGGCTAGAACTCTGATGAATACTTAACATCGCGTTTGGAGAGTTTGGGCTTTCTTCCTCAACTGCTTTTGTAGCCGCTTCAGAGTTTTCCGTATAGATCCCATTAATAAAACCCGCTTTATTGAAATCTGTTACATGGAGCGGCATTCAGCAGCCAAGTCTTTAGGCTTTCTATATTGTATTTCTTCATTTATTGCCTGAGTGCACTGCCCACACTAATGCTGAAAATAATATCACCTGCTGTATATTCATCAGCATTATAATGATGTGGCATTAATTAATTGTTTGGATGAGAGCCAGTCACAGCTGTAGTCTGATACAAGTCAGTTTCATACAATGAGACAGTCCTGTAATACAGAAGCTATATACCCATTCCCATTTTTGTCGTTGTTCGCATAATCAACAATATACTGTATGCATGCATGGGGAGGAGAGAGAGAGAGATGACGTCAGTATAGGGATATAACGTCAGTACAGAGAGGGAGATGAAGTCAGCAGAGTAAGAGGTGACGTCAGTATAGATATATGACATCAGTACAGAGCGATATAAATGACGCCAGTAGAGTGAGAGGTGACGTCAGTATAGATATATGACGTCAGTACAGAGTTAGAGAGATGAAGTTAGTTGAGTGTGCGGTGACGTCAGTATAAAGATATGACGTCAGTACAGAGTGAGATGACGTCAGTAGAGTAAGAGGTGACGTCAGTATAGATATATGACGTCGGTAAAGAGCGATAGAAATGACGCCAGTAGAGTGAGAGGTGACGTCAGTATAGAGATATGACGTCAGTACATAGAGAGATGACGTCAGTAGAGTAAGAGGTAACGTCAGTATAGATATATGACGTCGGTAAAGAGCGATAGAAATGACGCCAGTAGAGTGAGAGGTGACGTCAGTATAGAGATATGACGTCAGTACATAGAGAGATGACGTCAGTAGAGTTAGAGGTGACGTCAGTATAGAGATATGACGTCAGTACAGAGAGAGAATTAGAAAATATAAATTTTAGCAATAACAGAAAAGCCAAAATGGTGGTAAACTTATTTAAAAAAAAGGATTAGATATATATTTGAGACTAACCGTAGTCCATTATCAACTGAAACGAACCACCCCACCACCACCACCCCCGATTACAGGGAAAAGGACCGCAAGGGAAGCGGAAATAAGAGCCCGGGGAAGGAACATTTTTAAATATGCAAATTAAATAAAGATGGAGAGAGACGTGGAAGTTCTGTTCTCATTTAAAAGAGAGTTGAATTGCATTGCAGATAAAGATTGTTTAATTTGAAGTTTGAAATCCCAACAAGATGTTTCCGGTATCGTAACGCTGTTCAAAACAAATTTACGGTTAGTATTTACAGCCACGTGATTTAACAGGGCGGAATTCTCTCTCCACCAGACCTCGAACCTCTCGTGGACGACCGGATGAGCTCGTCTTCCACGTAGGTGGCCGGACACAGGAAACAGTTTGCAAACTCTTTGCGTGAGAGAGGAGAAGAATGGGTTGATAAAGAAAGGTGGAAACAGTATTATTTAAAAAACTGAAAATGAAACTCTTCCGATTATAGAAAGCCCGGAGTTTCAATATAAAGTTCCTGAACCGTAAATAATTATATCCTAGAGAGAGAATAATCAGATAGAGAACCTGCTCTGAAAGAACATTTAATTAACACGAAAGACACGGTTCTGACCACTTCACTTGCATCTTTGGAAAAACCATTAGACCGCAGAATCTGGTTGAAGTGACACTGACTTTAATGAAGATTTGAGCAGACTTTCTTAGCCCGTGAGGGAGAAAGGTTTCATTGAAAATGAGATTCATATGAAGATGCAATAAGACTCTCTGTCAATTCGTGCCAAGATCAGTGAATGCAGCTTCACGGAAAACAGGACATCAGCACCGTTATTTTAACTGTGACTGAAGAATGCATCAGAAAAGACAGTTTTCCATTTTGCTCCAACCCCATAGCGCATTCCAAACTGATACTGAAATACATTCAGCCACTGAAAAACCTTGGTACTGGTTCCAGCAAGAGAAAATCGTGGAAATATATCTTGAAACAGACTTTTAATTTTAAAAAAAAGAGTTGAGGACCAGTGAGTGGTACTGAGAAAACCCTTCATCGAAGAACATATCCATATTAGTTCAAACAGCAGCCGCGTGTCAACGTTGACGTGTCACTGGTTCTGGAATTCAGTGAAGCTAAAGAGCCATAAAGTTTGTTAATATGTACACCTGTGGTATAAGAAGCGATTTCATGAGTGATTCGGGGCATTCGAGCTGCTCATAAATTGGTTATTAAAATTAACACTTTGCAAAAGTAATAAAAAATAAAACGTATCTTTAACAGGTTGGTCATCGAATAAACAAGTTGAAGAAATTAAATTTATGTTGAATGCTTTAATATTTATCAATTTTAAAAATTGCTT
Source organism: Nautilus pompilius (assembly GCA_018389105.1). NCBI lineage: Eukaryota > Metazoa > Mollusca > Cephalopoda > Nautilida > Nautilidae > Nautilus > Nautilus pompilius. The sequence goes on along the minus strand of JACATO010001179.1, from coordinate 27,713 downwards.
TAAATTATATTTTCGTGATAAACTCTACGTTTCTTTATTATTCTCTGATACTCAAAGATACGATCTAGATAGAAGAGAGTCAGAGTCGCTCCTCTCTATATCACTCCCTCGCTCTCTCTCTCCTCAGATCTCTCTCTCTCTCTTCTATCGCTCGCTTCTCGCGCTCTAGATCTCTCTCTCTCTCTCTCTCTTCTTCTCTCTTCCTATATCTTCCTCCCTCTCTCTCTCCCTCTCCTCTCTCTCTCTTCTCTCTCTCTCTCTCTCTCTCTCTCTTCTCTCTCTCTCTCTCTCTCTCTGTATCCTCCATCTCTATAACACAGATGTGGGGTCGCAGAACCGGCCTCTCGTGCAATTATTACTCTGGGAAAATCAGCTTCCATTCTTAACTGTATGACTGTATGCTAAGTGCTCGTGTGGTTTTCTTGGAGATGTCTTCACGAGGTTTTTACAGACACCTAGCTCAACTGTCGGTGTAAGCAGCGTTTCATTCAGCCAACCCCCGTTAGTTTCTCTGTCAGTCCTGTCTACCGAATTCTTGTCTTGTCGGCCTCCGGATTTTGGCGCAAACTCATTCTCGCGAACAATCCACAACTACTCGCCGTACAGCGTAAACTCTGCTTACACGAGCGCGCTGTAGACAAGAATTACAGTAACTCTGCAATATCCTTTAGTGTTAATGCTACGTTTATTACTGTTTTTTTTTTTTTTTTTGTATTTAAACTACAGCTTCGCTGAATGGTACAGTAAACCACGGGCTCTATACTGCAGTTTACAACGTTACACGAAACAACATGAATATAGAAGAACCAAACATCTAAAAAAAAAAACGATAACATCACCATATAACCTACACACACAGATATATGGGCAAAGCAGCAGATGCGCAAAATCTGGAAAAACAGATGAAGTGAAGCTGCTGGAAGCAAAGGAAGACGGTTCGCACGCAGGAACTCCGGAGGAAGATGTCGCATAGTCAGGGGGAGGTAACTCCGAGAGTTCAGCAAAAGGATGCAGGTCTGCGTAATATTTGACGTTTTTTTAATGCAGAAATGGAATTTAGAATTTAGTCAGGATTCGTAATAAACGTGGCACCGGAGTTGAGAGACAGGCATTGTTTTTTTTTTTTCAAGACAATGACTGAAGAATTTCGCCCAGAGTGTTCGTTTGTTCGCATTTGCAGTAAAATACGACAGCCCGAGCCCAGACACGAGGGTAGAAGCACGCGAATTGAATAGGTTCGTGATAGGGTTAATGCCATTGGAAAAAGGTCTATGGCATTAGAAGACACTTGAAATGACATACTAGAAGAGATCATTCACGCCATGCGAAAGCCCGGAGGGAATGGGTAAAGCCATATTCGAACGAATATCGCATCTCACTCGTGTGCGAAACCTTTAAAACACTTATTTACTTGCGCACTTTAAAGTTCCACGATGGGTTTTTTCGTTAATAGTCGCCCTGTTGCACATCAGATTACTCACCTCGGTGGCTTGCATTACTAACTGAACTGTTGGCTGTGGTTGAGCTATAAACTTTTAGCAGTTCGTGCAAAAAATCTCAAATGGAACATTAGGGTTCTGTTTCAAGATGAAAAATAATTGTAAAAAAAGGCCGAGAGCCAAGGCAAAGGTAACCCTGCTTATTTCGGGAAGGCACTAATTATGCTAACCTGATAACCGCCTGGAGATGCCAGACTGGGGAGGTGCCGATCGTGAAACAAGCGAATGGGTGTTTCAGTCAAGAGTAATAAATAGAAAAACTGGTTGCGCCGCGCGCTCTCCAAAGACCTCTCGCGGAATCCGTTATTACGGGCCTCAGAAGGAGACTGCTTACAGATCCACACACAGCTACTTCAGAACAACACGCGGTACGGCTCGGTGACCACGGAAATGGCATTACGTGACGGGCTAAAGGAAACATTTTCGCGTTCTCAGCTTCCACGATGAAGGAATCAATAGCTTACGATTCCCGCACGATTTCTGGTCAAGACCGCTCGCCGTTCCGTCTTGTAGTGTTCCTTTCTTTTGGTTTACGCGTCGATGTGCTCTGAATTGGCGGCTGAAGTGAAGGAGATCACCCGCCTCAGTTAAGAACAGATCTGCCGGTTAGAGAACTAATCCCGTGGAGTATCAACACGAGTCTCGGGCGAGGCGAAAACTACAGCAATTACTTTTCGTTACGGTCTGGATTTGGATTCTCGAAAGGATCCCGGGTCTTCTGAGAGCCGGCCAAGCACCACCAATAGTTCCACATCCTCGTCAAGTCGACAAAGATATTCCCACACCCCACCCCCCCCGGCCATGGCAAGGCGGCTAGCAAAAGCTCGAATAAATTCTTTAACTGTTTCTAGAAATTCTCAATCTTGGAGCGATACTCGAAATTATCGCCAGACAGCAGAATGTGCCGACCCTTCATTAGTTATCGTGAACAACCGTCCAGTAATGACGAAGTTTCGCATCCTTTTTTGATTTCTCTTGTTTTCGAAAATGACTGACGTCACAAGGGTCAAAGACGTAGACCAGTTATATACCTGAGCTTCCGAAATGCTCGCCGTAGCTTTTGGTTCAGTTTTGAGGAAGGTTTGTCCATTATGACGCAACCTCGAATGCTTATTTCATGCACTTCCAAAGACAAAAATAAAGGGGGGGGATTCTGTATTTTCGCACCAGCTTATACCGGCAAAAGCTTTCTATCCTTTTACCTCGATTTCATGGCGCTACTCTCCATACTTTTTCCTTTTAAAATTCCGACTCTATTTCAGTGGGACCCGCCAACCCCCGCTGGAGGATAGCGCAAGCCAGGGAAATACCAGAAGCCCATTAAGAGTAGTTGACAGCTGAATTATACAACTGACACCGCCAATTTTACTGAAAGTTTACCTTTGTGTTATTAATCTAATAATCGGAGAACAGTCTGCTATGCACCATTAAATGTATACATCATTATCACGGCAATTCCCTCAGAGATGAAGTTTATATTAGAGACGATATTATATTTAGTTTTCCTTAAAAAAAGTTCCATAAAAGATTATTGCAAGACTGGATGGATGACAGTGCTACTAATCAATAATTTAAGAATTATTATCGCAGACTTCGTATTCTAGTAATTTTGTTCTAAACGTTCATAACTACTATCTACCTCTTCTAAATTTGTTATATTAATGCTGCAGTCAAGTATAATGTCCGGGGTTTCTTCCTTCAGCTAAATAGATGGGGAAAGTAAGCGTCGTGAGAAATTAATTTTACAATTTCAATATAAAGTTGCTTCTTCCAAGAAACTCATTTTCGTTTTGTTTTTATTATTTTAATTTTTTTTTAAAAAAAATTTAAAAAGCAGCAAAAGAAATGTAATGGAAATCGATTTCTCATCATCGCTGGAAATTAATAAACAGGAATATTTAGTGTAAAAAAATCAAATTTCTACTCAATACGAAATTATTCCTTCTGAGAAGACGACAGTATCATGGCATTTAAGACTACTTTTTAAACTCGTATTCACAACCGGCAGGGCTTTTCAAAACATGCCAGTAATAAAGCATTTTAATCCATTTTATTTACTATTTTTTAAAATTATAGTAATAAAAATAAAATATCCGCATAAAGAGTGCATTAAAAAGACCACAAAATAGCTAACTATTTTACTAAGAAAGAATTGATAACGATTAATCTTCATTCTCAAGAATTAATGGATGCGAATGGAATTGTTTCCTTTTTTAACTCTTGCAATCACGTAAGGGTCTGCTGGGCTTGAACTCGCGGTTACAGCACCCGCCAGTTAATGGCGGATAAGCTATCTACCATCATCTCTTGGCATCAGGATTGGCGGAACGGGGGGGGTGGAGGAACTGGTCCAGAAGTTAGCGCTTGTTCTTTGGAAACTGCCGTGCTCCATGCTCGGTGTGATTTTAAGAGTTCTAAATAAGAATTTTACCTTTAGATATTGTTGGGGCAATATTTAAAAATGTGCACGATTGCTCTCTCTCTCTCTCTCTCTCTCTCTCTCTCTCTCTCTCTCTCTGTACGACGTAATCTCTCTCTGTAATGACATCATCTCTCTGTGTACTGATGTCATCACTCTCTATACTGACCTCATCTCTCTCTCTCTCTCTCTCTCTCTCTCTCTCTGTACTGACGTCATCTCGCACTCTGTACTGACGTAATCTCTCTCTGTAATGACATCATCTCTCTTTGTACTGACGTCACATATCTCTCTCTCTCTGTACTGACCACATCTCGCACTCTGTACTGACGTAATCTCTCTCTGTAATGACATCATCTCTCTGTGTACTGATGTCATCACTCTCTATACTGACCTCATATCTCTCTCTCTCTCTGTACTGACGTCATCTCGCACTCTGTACTGACGTAATCTCTCTCTGTAATGACATCATCTCTCTGTGTACTGATGTCATCACTCTCTATACTGACCTCATCTCTCTCTCTCTCTCTCTCTCTCTCTCTCTCTCTCTCTCTCTCTCTCTCTCTCTCTCTCTCCATTTCTCTATGGTATTTTATTCTGCTTAAATAAAATCACAAGTTGTAGTAGTAGCCAAACTGTTACCCCATTATCAATCCAGGGTTGGTTAACTCTAAACCAGCTAGATTTTTAATTTCCGGCACCAATTCTATAATCAGAGGTATTTCTGATAACCTATATTACTACAACTGCAAATTAAAAAAAAAAATTTATTTCGTTTTCTTTTTTTAATTAAAGAAATGTTCGAAAGGAATGAGCTCGATTTTAATTCTTTCCGTTGTTGGTGTAATCACTGTGACTCTCAAACAGCTCGCGGGTATGCATGTTCTGTAAAATGTAACATGGCAGATGCTTTCAAATAACAGTTAATTCATATAAAAATGGAAAATCTATGGTAAATGTCCAAAAGTCAAATGCCGAGAATGTGGATCAGGTTTCCATGATTTTGTGCTAGAGAATTAACAGATGTGCCAGACTTTCAGAATTATCCCATCAGTTAATGAAAAATCCCTATTGAAAACCATGGTGAGAGGAAAGCAGAGAACCCGGAGAAAAGTCCTGTCGACGATGAAAGAAAAGTAGCGACAAGAAATTTTCATACAAAGTTTGAAAACACGAGTCGTGATTCTCAGGTTGGCAATCTGCATACTTGGCCATCAACCGCTCTCGTATTATTTATGGTTTGCAAAAAAATATATAATAAATTTGGTAATTCTAGAGACACAATCAGCAAAAACAATGCCAAAATAACATTTTACCTAATAATCATTAAAACTGCTAAAATAATTCATGTATTTGAAGTACTTTATTTGTCTGGCTGCCAGATAAAGTTGGTGGAATTAGATTATAACGACCTTAGTAATGAAGAATAGTTAGTTAACATAAACCATGGCAATTTCGGGGGTAGCATGATTACTATTGCAACCGTAGATTATTGCAACTTTTAAAGTAGATTACCATGATTTTGGAAGGTGTAGCAATGGACGTTTGACGGTGCTCATTTACATGGTACGAAACGTAGGGCTTAAAGTGGTTAATTTAGTCATCTTTTTCCACAATTCAACATAGGATCAGCACAGAATTAGCTATAAAGGAACTACTGTCTCAGCAATGTTTGCCCCAGTGAACTTATTTATAGTTTCATTTTGCACAGAAAGTCTTATGCTAGGTTTAAATCTCCAGTCTGCAGGAGGGAGGTAAGGACGGTCGGACGAACGGACAGGCTACTACTGAAAGGAAAATTGAGGTTGCAGGCTATGAACGCCTTGTGAGCTTCTAGAGCGCCCCCTTCTTCCTTTTCCGAAGATACGCAGACTAATTCACTTCCCGTCGCTTTATTTCCGTCTCCACCCCATCTGCGAGGTTTCTTATATTATCGATCAACGATTCCGGTTCTCATTCTCTAGAGTGCTCTTCTTGCCTGCGCCATCTCCATTGTTGCATTCTTATCGCCGATCACGGTCTGTTATTAAACCGTGTCCAAAGCCACCTTTGACACGTCGGACCCTCACGGGTCGTTCTTTCAAACGAGAGAGTCGCCATCAGACTCCATCAATAAGGTTAAAAGCTTCCATAAACTCTATTAGGGGGTTGACTTCCAGTCATCTTGGCGATTTCCTTGTCGCCGTGCCAGCAGACGCTAGCTCATTCTCCCACCTGATCTAGTCTGTAGTCTACTGAACAAAGATGGTGGTCCCGAGTTTCTCCAGTAGCGTACAAAACCATAAAGATATCACTGGCCTTTATGACTGACCTTTCTCTACTTCTCCCGAGAGCTTTCTCTCAGTCACAACGGGTGAGACTTGTTGCCTTGGAAATCGTTGCCAGACCAATAAAGCACAGATCGCAACGACCCGGGCACTATTACCACTATCATTGGTAGGCACGAATAATTTGATTGTTCTCTAACAGTGTGGAAAATATGCATGCCAGTTATAAGTGCACCACCTTGGTAGTCTTCCCTCATAATCCATAACCACTTAGCTTTTGAAGAAGGCAACCTTCTTACAGTAATCATGCATCGCGATCCTTTAATATGTCAAGAAAGTTTTCGCATTTTCATGTAACTAATCTATATCTTTTCTCCTATGTTTAGCCTGACACATGATGAAATACCTGGGCTTATAATTATTGTTATGACTCAAAAACTTTGTTATGTACATGATCAGGCTGCTTAGAGAAATACTGTATAGAAGCGAAATAAGCGAAATATTCGAGTTGTCCTTTTAGACCGCATCGTCTACAAGGGAGGTAACTCATTGTGGTTTTGTAACTTTGCAGCATATCTTCAGGAGACATCTTTAATACTTACGACGTGTCAAACCGTGCTGAAGCGGGGTGAAGGCTTACAGATCGCGTATACGTCTCAATAATGATATTATTATTAGTATTAAGAGTCTTCCGAAGTATCCTGGCAGTTTTATTAGTTTTTGGTAAAAATATTATTGACTTAATTGAAAAAAACATTTTCTGACTAAAGCATAGCGGTTTTGTACATACGTAAAATGGCAAACCTGTTGCGGGAGAGGAATAATAACAACAACAAAAGATAGATTTTGCAAGATTATTGACTCCTGATCTTTTAACTTGATTCTATTTTATTTTTTGCACATTTACTGTTTCTGAACGTTTCCAGAGATCGGTAGGCGTTCAGCACCACTCGTGCGAATGCTTCATCGAAGCCAATAATGATTTCAGCAAATTTAATGTGGGAGTCTGCTCTTCAAGCGCAGCCAATGACTTACCACCGCGAGAAAGAAGGCACGGCTGAGGAAACCATCTGCTTGTGCAGGTAAAATTTACTACGGTTTTTTGGCGCTCTACAGAGGTTAAGATACCCTGAGTAGAACTATCCGAACCTGATAGTTGGATTGGGACTTCTCGCTGGGATACCGACATCTGCAACTTGTAGCTATCAATGTACCCGGAAACTCACCTTTTCGAGGAAACGAGGCCAAGATACCGTCCTGATCCGACTGAGTGCAGGGATGAAAGATTGGGAGGATGTATTTCGGATATTTAACCATTTGGGTGTGGAAATGAGTGTGTAATGAAATAATCTGAATAGGCAAGTTTTGAATATTTTGTCAGTTCAGTCAGGAATGCATACCGAAACAAGTAACGGGTTGAGATGCACTAACAGTGGAACACTTTGAAAGCAAACCGACGAATAAATCCCAACTATCGAGCCACTACTGCTACACGGCCGGACTACTGTAATTGTCGGACGAGGTCAAACTCCGCTGGATGCGCTTAAAGTGTCGGGGTACATGGTGTTTACTCCACGTTCCTTATCTCTCGGGTGTATATAATTAATGCTGTGTATTTTCAGGTGAAGATGGAGTTTGGTTCTTTGTAGCAGACTGAAAAGAACAACTGTTGTAGTGCTAAATGAAGAAAGCCATGGCGCGAGCACAAACAGAACATTGTCGCACCTCGAGACGAGAAAAGGGGTCTCACACCACCATAGCTACACGCCGCAGCAACACCGAGCTCCTCAATGACAAACGAAGCTTGTTTGGTATGAGCTGGTGTGGAGAATATAGCAGTACTAATAACATTAACGTTAAACGTTGTTCAGACTGGAACAGCAGGAGAGCTCTCTCTCTCTCTCCCCTCTCTCCATCCATCTCTCTCTCTCTCTCTCCCCCTCTGTATTGACGTCATCTCTCTCTCTGTACTGACGTCATCTCTCTCTCATTCACTCTCTGTACTGACGTCACATCTCCCTCTGTATTGACGTCATCTCTATCTCACTCACTCTTTGTACTGACGTCACATCTCTCTCTCTCTCTCTCTCTCTCTCTCTCTCTCAAGAAAGGAAATCTTAGCGAGCTATTTACTATCTGTATGCTGATTTTACGATTATTGAAGGTGACAGACTGAGTCCATACCGAAGTCTTTTAAAAGAATCATTACGTATCTGAGATGAATAATCAATATGCTGTATAAAATTACTTGCTTTTGTACAGTTTTTAGCTAAGTAAAGAAAATTTTAATATCGATTGCGGTCCAAGCAAATGTACTTTAATAGTAAACGAAGAAAAGCAACTACACAAATAATATTGCAATATCTGTTGTTTTCATCTCAAATAGAAAAACTCCTATTTTTGTAAGGTGCAATATTATAAATTTACTGCATGTGTTTGCAGAAGGAATTTCTTTGAAATAATTTTGTAAGATTAATTCTCTAAATAAAAATTGAATCAAGGAATGTGTGTTCAAAACAAAACTTTTTTTAAAGCTTGAGGTTTGACTAATCAGATCATAGTTTCTGTTATTCTCCAATAAAACTGGTCTTTATTAAATCAGTTATTTCGATCATTTGAGCTGTAAATCTCTCTTGAGCGTATTAAACGAAACCAAGCGTCGGAGACATCCTCTTATGATTCCTTTGCTTTTTGTCCCTTCAAAAATATACCAACTGGACACTTGTGAAACGAACTTTCATTCACTCTCTGTACTGACGTCATTCTTTCTATCTCTCTCTCTCTCTTCATCTCTCTCTCTCTGTACTGACGTCATTCTTTCTCTCACTCTCTCTCTTCATCTCTCTCTGTACTGACGTCATTCTTTCTATCTCTCTCTCTCTGTACTGACGTCATTCTTTCTATCTCTCTCTCTTTGTACTGACGTCATTCTTTCTATCTCTCTCTCTCTCTCTTCATCTCTCTCTCTCTGTACTGACGTCATTCTTTCTATCTCTCTCTCTGTACTGACGTCATTCTTTCTATCTCTCTCTCTCTTTACTGACGTCATTCTTTCTATCTCTCTCTCTCTGTACTGACGTCATTCTTTCTATCTCTCTCTCTCTGTACTAACGTCATTCTTTCTCTCACTCTCTCTTCATCTCTCTCTCTGTACTGACGTCATTCTTTCTATCTCTCTCTCTCTGTACTGACGTCATTCTTTCTCTCACTCTCTCTCTTCATCTCTCTCTCTCTGTACTGACGTCATTCTTTCTCTCTCTCTCTTCATCTCTCTCTCTGTACTGACGTCATTCTTTCTCTCTCTCTCTCTCTCAAAAAATAATCTTTAGAGTTTTTTTTAAAAATTGAAATTAAGTGAAGTATCAACTGTCGTAGTAAATGTCAGCTGTAATTACCATGGACTGAAGTTTTTTTATTATAACTGTTAAAGTCCGAACCTTTTCGGCTAAAAAAAGACATTCTGACATTTTCAGAGTTTCTGTTAATTTAAAGATATAATTACGATACTAACACTGCAAAAAAATACTAATAATAGCAATAAATTGTAAACATACTGAACATGACATTAAAACATGTAATATAATGATTGGTATCTAAATGCTAACTTTTTCATTTTAAATGCAGTGATTAACGATGATTTTGTATCCAGTGTTGGTACAATTTATCTATAAACAGCACGCAACATTTAAACGTGATTACTAATAATATATAATAATAATAATAATAATAATAATATAATAATAATAATAATAATAATATATAATAATAATAATAATAATAATAATAATAATAAAATATGTCAGTAAATTTTAACGTTGTGATGACATCAGAAGAAAAATCATTCTTTTCGTAACATTAACATACTAAGCTTTGTTGTGCATCTTCCTCGTCCATCCCATCGTTTTGCTGCTGGAGAAAGTAATTTAATAATGAATATTTTTACAAAACGATAAAAAAAAGTTTCGCCTAAATAATTGAGGATTGAGTTAACTTCGTTTCGAGCATAGATTTTTAAGAAATATTTACTAACCAAATTTGGCAAAATCCAGCGAAAATCAGATGCCATAATACAGAGGTTTGGGAGTGATGCTTGTATAATTATCGAGTCAGATCCTGTCCCCTTATATACACGAATGTGTTTAAATATTCCCAAAATACGGGAAATATGATCACGGTTTATGAAAAGGAGTAGTCAGGTGGCTTCCGATTGTCTGTAGTTGCTGTTACCGACTAACTTCGTCAGTCTATTCTACTTGTATTTAATTCCGCTGCTAAATAAATACTCCCTCATCTTGCAGAAGATATGGTCAGTCTAATGCTTCTACCTGCTAGTATAACTGGTTACGTCCCTTTCTTATCTGATCGCGTGAGCTGTTATACAGCTTTAAGAAATAATCTACTGGAACAAGATGAACTGGGTGACGTATTTGCATCAGTTTGTCCATCTCATTCTACAAACACAAATCTTTACGACTAATGGAAGAGAAACACGTGAAGAAAACTATCACCTGGCGAGTAGACGGTTCGTTAGATGTTTTTGTTTCCTCCCACATTTCGAAATAAAGAGTTTCTAGTTGGATCCTTTGTTCATCATGCCTGCCGCTGGACCGCGGAGGAGAGCCGTCATCAGTATTAGCAATTCGCGCGCGAGCTCTGCCGTCGGAGGGACAGAGTCATCTTCGGTCGCGGAAGTACCAGACGTGTGGAAAAAACGTGAAAAGATAAGCAAAAGTCATCGTATAAAACGATAAAAACGAGTAACAACGAAGAAAACAGAAGCCTGTAATAGAACTTAAGCAGTTTTTTTTTCTTTCTAGAATTAAGCTGAAATATTATTGCAAGACGGCTGCGAAATAGAGCTGTCAGAAGAGACCGTGGAAAGTCAGGTGGAATACAGGGGAAGGGAGATGAGTAAGAGGCGCAGTATTTCAAAATGAAAACCTGTCCAGTTCGCCAAATTAAAGAAGCCTTGCACCCTAAATTCGGGATTTTCGATTCTGTGGCCTATTTCCTAAATCACAGCTGTGCATTGACATCAGATAGTCTTCGCTTTGAAATAGGGGTGGTGGGAGTTGCGACAACAGATCCCAAACGATCCACGCCGACTGGTGCCACAGGACCGAAGTCGTGAGTCGCATAAAGAACATGTTAACGTTATTTTCTTCTGGAATTTGTGCGCATTTCTCAAGAACGTACGGTTTTTTTTCTTTAAAACCGCCTCGGATTTTGATCTGTACGGTTCTGTCTTGACGGCGACGATGAATTCTAGCTACGACAGTCCCAGATATTCCGCTAGAGATCCGCGGCCTTCCTTCCAACTTCGCGATGGCGGGCGGTCGTCGAACTTTCGAAATCTCTTGTGATGCAGTCGGGGCTCAGTGGTGACGCTTGTCCATTTCTGTGTCTCCTGACCGTCTATGACCGCTCGAGACTTCGGCTGAAACTGATGCAACGAGAGTCCCGACCCTTGAAACTTTGTGTGGCGAATTTCACAGAGGCACCCCCTTCATTTGGGGCTTGAGATTGTCAGTCAGCACGGTCGCCCGCATCAAACCGTGTACAAGACAGGTGAGATGGAGATCTGGATAAAGCGCTTGAAGGATGCGCCATACTTAGGAGTGTAGCTCGCACCGTCAGATATAACACTCGATTTCGCCTTCGTGTGTATCTTCTGTGGGGCATCGTTGGTGAACTAACAGATGCTGTTGCCGAGTCCGACAAGCACAGCTTTCGGTGGGTTTCTTCGTCCAGGACTCCGTGTAAAATTACGGAAATGGCAGGACTCTTACCGCCCATTCCTTTCGAAACGTCTTAAAGTCCATATATCTGATCCGCCAAAGCTCAGTGTCATAAGAGTGTGGTGAACTTACGTTCAGGCACCGCAGACCAAAATCTACCAGGTGCTTGCTTAACTGACTAAATCTGAGCCTCCGGTGCCCATCTTCAATGTTGCGAGCACAAAGTCTACACAAGTTTGTAAAAACCCTCAACTCACCAAGGATATTAAATATCAACCTTTTTTCAAAGTTGTTCTTTAACTGTTTGGAATTACCGTGAGCACCTCCTCGTTTTAACCCTCCCTAATCTGAAATTTAAAAATACAACATTTGTAGATTCAACATAAATCAACATTAATTGGTGTAATTTATCTTTATGAGGAAGTCGTATGAGCATGGCTGATAGACGTCTCTGAACCTTTTCTCACCATATCGACTGGGGGAACTCAAGTTCGTCACTTTTATTTATTACCAAAGTAAATATTTCGATTTGGGACATAACAGATAAACAATCAAATCGAAAACTGCCTTAATTCGTCCATGAAACAGGGTTATTGCTGACATTTTTAAATAAATAAATAAACATTTAACTCTTTAGCTCAAAGAAAAAGTCTAATTTATTTATAAAATTTCCAATTTGGTAAGATTAAAAGACGACTATATATGTGTGTGTGTGTGTGTGTAATTTATGCATTCTTTAAATTTATTATTTTAAGAACTGAAATTTTAAAGAATAAGTTTTTCAATAATAGTCCGTAAACTTTATCTTTACACATTGGCCCGCAAGACATTTGAACCCGTTTCGACTAACGACGCGACATCTACACGCAGCGTTCGGTACTAATGCTGTTTTGCGGTTATTCCCTTTGTATTTGTGTTTTCCACTTCATCCTCCATGTTATTTTTTGTTGTGTTTTTTTAAAAGTTAATAATTAATGATTAACCGGTAGATCCACGGACAGACCACGGTTAAGTACAATTATATTCTCCCCCTTGCAGCGGCCTAACAAGAGGTTTTACCATGTTTCCCTTCTAATTGGTTGTTTTTTTTTGTCAAATGTACTTCGCTTTACTGTCATTTCTCTTGCGATACCTTTCACAGCGTCGAATGCTGCCGTTGCAAATACAAAATCAAACAATAAAGGAACGAAAACCACACTGCTTCTCCCTGCCATTCCTACACGCCAAACGCAAATAGCTGATAGTTAATTGATGCTGTGTCCTAGCAACCCTGCGAATGCTTGTTAAGCCGCTTCCTGCACTAATGACAAAATCTCAATCCGTACAGAAGACTTACTGAGATATTTATTCCATCACCAGATGCGGATAAGAAAGCCCACAAATATATAACTTAGCTTTCTAAAAGTATTCTTTTTACCGAATTATGCCAAGTTGATACTGCCTCAGAATGTGTGTGTACATTTTCAGACTTAGCTGCAGATGCAAATTAGGTTGCCCACTTGATGTGTCAGATGACCCCTGCAGCACCGAAAACTTGGAAATGCATATTTGCAGTTAGTCTAACAGGTTTTGGGAGAGACAAAGACACCACGGGGCGTGTAAGTCAGTGCCACAGTAATCAAGACAGTCATTTAAGGCTATCGATGGCAAAAGCTGGAACAGTTTTGTCTGCTCTGATTGGGAACTGTGACCGGAAACACGTATTAACAGAATTAGTAGAAAGAGTTCCACAGGTTAGTAAAGTCAAACCGTCATCAAGCCATAGATCAATTGACATAGGCATTCAATTCAGGACAATCCACACCTGACTCTAAACGTACATTGCTGGTGGTGCTGCAACGAATGAACTGTGGCAGTTGGAGACCACAGCATAAACCGCTGATCAGAGTTACCAGCACGAAGAGATAGGCAGACGCCTGGTGTGGTGTGTAAGGAGCGAAGGCGTTGGACTGGGAAGATTGGTAAAATGTGATGAGGGCCGAGGAGTCTGAGAGAAGACGAATTTGGAAAAAAAAAAAGTGGCCATTCAAGACCCTGGTGGTGAGGTCGGGGTTTGGTGCAGCTTTTGCTGGCGCACTCTGAGCCTCTTCGATCCCTTTAGAAGAGAAGAACAGATGCCAAAGCTAACCCCATTATCACTTTTGATTAAGTGCATACAGCGAGACTTTACGGAGGCCCTGATTGAGGCAGTAGTGACTTTCAAGATGAAGATGCCCGCATTATGTGTTCATGGTCTGAAGAACAGGACGGAGATTTCAGGCGTCTTCCGAAGCCAGAATAATCTTCTGATTCTAGTGTAACTGAGCATCTGTGGGACGAACTTGAAAGACTCATTCGCAATCACGACCCATTTCCCTACATCGCTCCGTACATTAATTACTGAGCTTAAAAATATCGCCTCTTGGATTCTGCGCCGCGCCGCGCCACGGCTGTTATTCGGGGTTGGAGGGGGGGGGGAGATGGTCCGACCCCCATTATTAAGTATAGTTCCAAATAAAGTTAGCCATCTATTATGCATAGTTTCGATTTTAAAGAAATCACGTGATTACTCCTCTTCTAACTGTATAATTAACCGTACCAAGTCACGATATTATAAGTAAGATTTTAACGACTAGTCTAAAAGCAAATGTGCAGAACTAAAACGAGAGCGCTCACAATAGAAATTAGTTAACATCACGTCACTTCCGCTCACTGGTTAGGACAGGGTTAACACCACCATCTTCCTCAGCACGCTGCTCACAATGCACGCGCTATAGGCCAGTTTTACTGCGCACATAGAATAAGTTAATAAGTTACTGACTGTAAAATTTCACTTGATAATAAGAATTATTAGATCTTACTTTAATAAATATATAAAGCATCAGCACGCCGGACATCAAGCCATCTCTATCGTCTTCCCAAAGGACCCTTTTGTATTAGGGGACACTAGATTCTCCGGCATGGAATTTGCATATAGACATCTGATATACTTCACATTTAATATCACGTAAACACCACGTAAGCGTGGGTTTTGCCAGTCGATCAGCGCACAGCCTTTGTAGCGACGAGAAAACCACAGGACGAGGAGTGTTGCTCACTTTATCTTAATGGACGGAGGAAAACCATCTTTATTTGGAATTTGAACTGAACGATAGTAAATATCACGTGGAGACAATGTAAAGGCGGTTTTGTCCAGTCTATGCCGCAGACATTAGAAGATGAAATGGAGTTCGCCCGGTGAAGCGATGAGTTTTTCTTCGGCCTGTTTCGATGAATCTGCCACCGAGTTCTTTGCCATCCGCATTACGTCACCAAAGACAATTTTTGTATGCATCTGTATGGCATTTATTACTTAATACATAATATTCAATAATTAAATTATTTAAATGCCAAAAACATGTGCTTTTGTTTTTTTTAAGTACTTAAATTTTTTTTTTGAAAATATTTATTGGTTCGCTCTCTAAAAAGAAAGAAAAACCACCTTCTTTAGTTTGATTCCAGTGACCACAAGAACTCGTTTTGAAAGAGTTAAAACAGTTTTATCCTAATATAAGTTGATGCCTACTTTTTAGACGATCGGGTCAACACGTCTGATTTGTTTTCCGGTTATTTTTCTCCATGGGACTCGCAGTCAGAAAGTCGGAGGGCCGGTACGAGCCCAGAGACCCATGACCCTTAAAACCAGCAGTAATAGGAAACACTGGGACCCTCTCGTTTCTAAAATCAATGGCAGACTCTACCTTGAGCTGCGCTGTCAGATCGGGATAATTTACTGGAAGCAATTTAAGCGTCAGCTTTAATCCGGCGAACGTGCCGACGTTTACCTCCCAACCACCAACAAACGGGAATGGCAGTGAGTCCCGATCAGTGGCCATATTTGAAGACAGCAGAGGTTTAATAGTTCTATTAGCTGAGACGTTAGCCCTACACAGTTTTGACTTGTCGTCAAAGATTTGGAAGTGTGGATCGAACAGTCAACAACCAGTAACTAATTCGGAATATGATTATTCCTGGTCGAAACCGAAAGCCAATTTATATCTGAACCGGCTGCCCTTTCGAAAAGACTTCGCATTCTGGCTGAACGAGCAAAATTAGATTAAAAAAAATAATAATAACTAGCAAGGATAATTTTAAGATTAAATTGTCACTTAAATTTTCTCGCTGGACGAGAATCCATCTTTTCCTCTTAACGATTGTCATAAAGAGATAAAAGCTGATCTTTACATGGCATGTACTGTATATATCATATATAATGGCATCTAAATACCACGTACTGGCGGTCTTTCGTTCTTCTGGCCACTTCTGGCATGGATGATTTTCCTTTTTTGGTTATTTAAGGCATTAATTAAGGATAAAGTAACTACGATCATTTGGTATTTTACGGGAGTCATTAAAGATGAACTAAAGATGCAAGTTTGGAATTTTACGGCTGTCGTTAAAGATGAAATAAAGATGGTGTTTTAGTTCTTCATGGCAGTAATTAAAGATAAAGTACGGATGATTTTTTGGGTATTTTATTAAGTCATTAAAGACAAGCTAAAGATTACCTTTCGTCCATGTATTCTGTTGTTCAGATAAAGTGGTCAGTTAAAGATAAGATTGATAGACAGGCTTTTCTTTATGAAAATAAACCTGTTAGGCGTTTGAATATTTTAAATGTTTTGACAATAATATTAATAATTGAGTAGTTACTAAAGAAATCAGAAGTCAAGACAACAGTAAAAGCACGGATATTTCAACCGTGATCGTTTAATCGAAGGAGACCGGAGATGGTTGTGACATTTTCAAACAAATCTGTCTTATTCTGGAGCCATGTACAGGTCATCAGATATTATAAACTACTAGAACCACGTACTGTGATGAAATAATACATACAGCTTCAGCATAATTCAAGACGTTTCCGCCTGTCAGAGGATTACGATTTACCCACGTCGGGATTAGTGGTAAAACATATCCGGGTAAGTATTCTCGTGCAGCAAACTGGCGGTTCCAGGTGCTCTGACTGACAGAGTTGGATGACGCTTCACGAAACTGCCCAACCGGTTTGGTCCGGGTCGCTCGTTAACATACCATCAGTCTGGAGCTGTAATGCTAGGTCTTTTACACGGCTCAAAAGCAAATATCTCGAGGTCCTTAGGGATAATCCAAAGAAGATATTTGACACATTTTTGGCATAATTTTCTAAGTCATCCTTTCGCTCAATACTGAACACTTGTCTGTTTGTAGTGTAACCAACTTTGGGTTTTTTCGGCGCTGCCACCGTCACTCACCTGACTTTCACTTACTTTTTTGCATATTGTCTTGAAGTAACACGACAGATACCATGACCGCTTGCAAAGGTACTGTTATCTGACGCTACTTCACGTTTCCTCTTTCTGGGTTCTTTTCCTGATATACGTACGAAGCACCAGTACTTTTTTGTTTGTTTGTTTCTTTCTTTTCAGCGTAACTGAGTACGCCCCTGGAAGTTTTCCCCGCGTGCCGCAGGTAGATAGGTGGGATCCGGAAGATAACATGGAGACGTTAATATGGCGTGTTCCGAGATCTTTATTGGAGAGCTCGACGAGGGGAAGTAAGCGGGGTCTAGGCCCTTCAAAAAAAAAGCATTGTAGCTGAATTCTTAAAAAGCTGATGTTGTAAACAGAAGAGCAGTGGAATGAAGTTTTTCACCGAAGGTAATTTTAGTTTTGACTTCCTTTTCTTAGGATTCTGGAATTCTTATGAATAACCAAAGATCAACAAAAATGACGCCCTGGTTGTTTTGATTTGTCTATGCAAACTTGACTATGAGAACTCTGTTAGTATTTAATTCGATTCATCAAAACAAATACCGTATGTACTAATTTACTGACCAAAATACTTATTTACCCTCTGTCATAACCGGTCCCCGTATGGATAACCTTCAACACTCACGGGCCCCGACACAGCGCCGTGTCGCACACCATACAGCGCCAGAACCGCCATAAGTCAAAAGGCTGGAGCCAGGGCGGGTGAAAAGTAAAACAAAGTGTATCAACGGGCCGGTAAATAATCGTTTCTTCACTTTAAAAATACAACCATTTCTATTGTGAGGAGTATTGATAGGGTTTCTTCCGGTTAATTGCCACAGGAAATGTATTGGGTAACGTCTTTCCACGGGAGATAAACACCGCCAGAACCTTGCACTTATTTACAGGATATTGCCGATGTTACAACCCAGTCGTTTTCAACCACCTTTTCCCCCAATTATTAAAACCAGTAATAATTATTCTATGCATGATCTAAATAATTACTTATTTAATTTTTTCTTCTGTGCACTTTTAAAATTATTGTATTAGGGAGTTTTATACTATTGATAGCTATCATCATTATTTATTACAGTAACAAAAATATGTGAAACGTTTAACTCTTGAGTATTTTTAATAGATATTTGCTACTAATTATCTGAATTAAGCGATTTTACGAGTGCAGTCTAGCAATAAAGACATCATGATTCTTTGCTTGGCTTTCTAAACTTATAACTTTACACAAACCATGACGTATTCGCACAAAGTAGACTTCTTGGCAAAAGAGCTATGGTATGGAGTCGACCATTCATGCTCAAAGAGATATCGAATGTGTAGATTTACTGAAATTCTTTGAAATTAATGGTACAAATATGGTATAAAATTGATTCCGATAAAGAGATTTCAGTTTGCTTTGATATTTGCAGCGCACGGGTTGGGGGAGGTTAAAAAATTCTTTAATTAAAGCTGCTAATATCCACGATTCTTTCCGAAAACGTTAGCGTCTTCGTCTTAGAATAGCAATCAGCAAGAGTCGTTGGTTTAAGATGCGTGCTCAGCAATCGCCCCCCCCTCTGGTGTCACATGGAGTACTTCTAGAATGCCGCTTACTAACTGCTGCTTTTTGCCATTATTGGAGAGCGGAACCATAGAGCTGTTCAACAGGATCTAGTAGACGATGGAAAACAGCGAGTGAGCAGAAGCAGGTGAAATAAACCGAAAGTAGGGAAAAGTATCTACGTGTAGTCCTAGAGGATGAAGACTTGTTGGCTCCGTGATGAGTTCGGAACGAAAGCTGTACGATAATAAAAACAAACAGGAGACCGTGTATAACAGCGACTGTCGAGATGGAGGATATATATATACGGCTGGGAGACAAAAATGGCGAGTGTAGATTACATACATAATGCGAATGAGAAGCCGCAATTTTAGACATAACAATGTCTCAAGCACAGGAATTGCAGGCAGCGTAATAACAGAACAAGACAAGTTATAGGAATAATGATGAACGAGGAAGGTAATAACTATAAAAACTGTCTATATGATTAAGAAGCAGGAATTATGGGTGTAATAATAAGTAATAAACTGAAATTATTTGTATAACAAACAGGAAAAGCAGCGGGAATTGAACGTAACAGGAAATACCGGTGTTTTGATGACTTTAAGAACAAAACAGTGAGTATAAAAATAGATTTTAAAATACAGCTATAGGTAAAACAATAATTATATTGTAGATACATCAATCATTGATTGATTGCAATAAAGAATAGCAATATAAACTTTAAGAGGCATAAAGAACAGTTACGACAGTTTGTAAATATAATAAATATTTTTTTAAATAAATATATAAAATCCGAAATGAAAGTATTAGATAATGAATAAATACGATATGGAAAAGCGCAACAATTAATTTACCAATTACTAAAACATTAACGAAGTATTTTGTATCATAACAGTAATATTTTAACTATAATGGTCATGCATCGGTTTAGCAAAGTGTAGCAGAAAGGGAAAAAAAAAAAAAACCTACGTGAGAAAGACGGCAGACGGCGATTTCGCATGTTGTGAGAAGTAAAACAACTCAAACTGGTAAAAGGCAGACAGAAATTCTGCTTCGAGTTTCTCTGCGCAGCAGTGCGCGCGCATCTGCTTGGTCAGGTCAGGTCAGGTCCGACTCTCATAAAATTGCGAACTAGAGCTTTGATCGCCTTCCTTCGTTTCCACACACACGTAATTTTATAACAATTACAAGTATTTTTCTTCTGGTAGTTAGTTTGACTTAGAGGCTACAACCGAACAGGAGACTATCATCGCTTGTGCGAGGTCCCCAGCGAAGAGAAAATATTCAAACATCTGTACTTTCAGGCCCCGTTTTCTGGACTTCCATGGACCTGAGAGGTCGCCTACATAGTTTTTAACGTATATTTTCACTAGTAGCTCAATTTTTCGGTAATCTATTCGTTTCATCTGCTAGTATATTACTCAACAGATGTTTTCTTATATAAAAGTCGAGTTTAAATGTTGGTAAACTTAAAATCAAAAATCCTAGTATCAGTAAATATCTATAAATAACCGAGGAGGCTGAAAACTTCTATTAGGTGTACCCTTAAACGTGGCAAGTGTGGACGGCTCCGATATTTTAAATTCTTTTGGCATATTCTAAACGTTTAAAGCCTGGAAACGTTCTGCTGGATCTCTTTCTAATATTCCATATATTTTAAAATTATTTCACGACATTTCTCAAGAACAAATCTAAGTAGTTGAAATGGACATCAGAACAATGGTGTGGAACGGAGATCGCTGGAAACAAGTCTTCTTAAGGATAAATAAAAATTCTAGTTATCTTGAACAGTCCAACACTGCAAGAGAGAATGGTACAAAGAGGGAGCACAACGTCTCCCTTGCAGCATGGAGGGGTCTATCGATTCAAGTCTGGGGTTGGCTGTATCTCCGCAAACAGAATTGGAGAGATTTACAACCCTGACGACGCTTTAGCCCCTATTAAACATATGCACTTATATAATTCATTCAGAAAATAAAGGGGGCTAATTGGGAACAGGTTCATTTCCCAACAGGATAAATTACCGGAAGCATGCGGAAGCTGTCGTCAAACGATACTCGGAGAATGGGCTGCTAAAGTGCTGAAAAACTTGCCTTGGACTGTCCTCGGGGGTGCAGTTATTTGTGAAAATTAAACAGATTTTTGCACAAAATACTTGCAACTATTAGAGAACCCATTTCCCAGATATTCTGCGGTGTGACGCTAACGTTTCTCCATCTCGTGAGCCCGATATGACCGGCTCTGCGAGCATGACCGTGTCTATTTACGGTCTTCAAAGTGAGAGAGAGCCAATCAGCGATCGCCTAACAACAGGACCTTAGTGAAAAAGTTTGCAAATGGCGACTGCTGATGTTTGTAAAATGATCGGGGTAAAGATCAGGCCAGGCCAGCAGGGTTCAAAGGGTTAACAATATATATATATATTTTTTAAAAAATTCTATCTTGTTACTTTCTTAGCCTTCTTGTCTGTTAAAAAAAAAACAGTCATAAAAGGCATTTTCTAATTTTTGTATATTTTTACATTTGGGATTCTTGTATTTCCAAGAAATGTTCCATCACTGTACGTGCACTATGTATTACTATGTATGTAATGTGTATGTATATGCACTTTTAATATATGCATATAAATGTAAGTATATTTCTGTATGTCCAAGTGCGTATATGTATGTTTGTTGTTTAAGTTCTCCTGAAGCCTTCATGAATAAAAAAAACCGAAAAAAAATATATACATTTTGACTGTTTCTCATTAATTATTCTTGCAGGTTACTAATATAAAGCCAGTCGGACCATTACTATGCAATGACCAGTTCTTTTCTGACAATTAGTCTCCGATTCAGTTTAAATATGCCCATCAACGTTGTAATATCGTTGTCATTCATATTCGGACAACAGAGCGATGTTTCGCAATAACCCTGTGTGCCTACCGTTTTAGAGATATCGATAAACTTCTAGCCTAAAATTAGTTTTCCACAGTATAGTGGCTTGGTAAAAGAATTTTAAAAAAACACAAAAAACAATAACACCAGCAGTCAGGCGTTTCCACAGTAGATGCTGTTGTAGACATGCGAGAGCAATTACGTTGCACGAACAGTTTTCATTAAAATTCACGAAGCGTGACAGATGTAATAGAATACTGTGCAAACACGCTTGGTTGAGTTTGTTTTTCTAAAATCTCCTGCCCTGTCGCTTTAGTGTGGGAGACTGTTCCCAGGCGGCGGTGCACATCAGCTATCGATCAAAACGCTTGCTGAGAGATATTTGCCTAAAACAAACGACTGGAGTCTTTGTTTCGAATTCGGTGTTCGTTCGAGACCTCGGATGAAGCAGCGGAAGACGCAGCCATCTGTGCAACGTCAGTTTCCAGCGGCGTTCGCCGAGACACAAAAACTTTTTCCTTCTATGGTTTGCTCGGCTTTTGTTACGCGGACCTCGGATCCTTTCCGACTACCCAGCGAGGGAATACTTCCGGCCGGCCGACACCGCGAGGCAGGCGCCCGATGCCTCTCCGCCGGGCTGGCTGGTCGGAAACAGCTCTCCGGGTCTCCGCAGCAAAACCAGCGATTCTCTGGCCATCAAGTATGCAGTCGACTCGATAAACCTACTTCAGCGGAAATCTAGCGTTTCGGAGGAGCTGGCTTGTCCAGCTTTCCGTTCCAGGAAGTCTCCACCAGAATGGATTGATGGATTCGGGCAGCTAAACGCTGGCTACAGGGCAAAAATTTTCAAAAAGTCTAACAGTGATTGTCTCCTTTTCTTTCGTGACAAAAGTGAAAGTATACACTGCACCATATAAGAGCAAAGAAAACAAGAGAACAGGAGAATCATCTTTTATTTTGTTCTAAATTAAGTCCAAACGGGACAGAATTTGCCCTCTCTCTCGAGAGAGAGCGATCTCTCTCTCGATATAGTAGAGAAGAGAGCAAAGAGAGCGATAGAGAGAGAGCGAAAGCGAGCTAGCGCGAGCTGAAAGGAGGAAGTAGAGAAAGAAAGAGAGAGAGAGAAGAGAGATGAGCGAGAGCTCTAGATCGAAGAAGTCTCGTTCGATAAATCTCTTTCTCTAGCCAATCGATCTCTCTCTCCAGCTTAGGATCTCTACTATCTCTCTATCTACTCCATAGATCTCTCTATCTATCTCTCTCTCTATATCTCTCTCTCCTCATATCTCTACTATCTCTCTCTCTCTCTCTCTCTCTCTATCTCTCTCTCTCTCTCTCTCCCTCTCTCTCTCTCTCTCTCTCTCTCTCTCTCTCTCTCTCTCTCTCTCTCTTCTCTCCTCTCTTAACATGAAATGGAGCTTTTTGATTTGGTACCGTGGCTGAAGAAACGACCTCTTTCGTGTTCTATAATATGTTAGCGTTAGAAATTAGTGGAACACGAACAACAGAACGGCACCGGGAACGAGGCTCCTTCCACACGGTGACGACGTGAGACCGTCACACGAGCAGAAATTTAATGTCGCTAGTTGTTCTTTTCTGCTCTCGCCGACGGTAGACTTGAACGACGACGAGAGGAAAGTGGGTGATGAAAAATTACTTCTTCTCCTCCCCACCTCCCCATTTTTGGTCCCAAAATACTTCTTCTGTCCCCGATTTACGTCGATTTATCCCCCATTGCCAGGGATCAGCGCCATACTGAAACCTGACCTTTTAAAAAAGAAAACGGCGACTCGTTTCCGGCCCCTGTTCGCCGGCCCCGGAGCCGGAAGTGGTTTTTTAAGGAATGAGCCAAAGTTTTTTTTGAAAAATTACGTTTGGCATCAGCCGCTTTTGTCTTCTAGAAAGATTACCTGGTCTTTGATAGATTTCTCTCTTGTTACGAGAAATAGCAGCTTCGGATCTGGGAATCTGTTGTTTTGTCTCCTCCGATTTTTACTTTAAAACATTTTTTTAAACAGAATTTTGCATTACCGAATTGACAGTTCTATGTGATTTCTGACAGCGGTTGTTTTTTGCTTATCCCCCCCCCCAAGAAGGCTGCCTGTCTGCCTGTTTCTGCCGCCTTGCTGCCTGTCTGTCTGTCTGTCTGCTGTCTGCCTGCCTGTCTGTCTGTCTGCCTGTCTGTTTGTCTGTCTGCCTGTCTGCCTGCCTGTCTGTCTGTCGCCTGTCTGCCTGCCTGTCTGTCTGTCGCCTGTCTGTCCTGTCTGCCTGTCTGCTGTCTGTCTGTCTGTCTGTCTGTCTGTCTGTTGCTTGCCTGCCTGTCTGTCTGTCTGTCTGTCTGGCCTGTTTGCCTGCCTGCCTGTTTGCCTGTCTGTCTGTCTGTCTGTCTGTCTGCCTGCCTGTCTGTCTGTCTGCCTGCCTGCCTGTTTGCCTGTCTGTCTGGTCTGTCTACCTGTTGCCTGCTGCCTGTCTGCCTGTCTGTCTGCCTGTCTGCCTGCCTGTCTGTCTGTCTGTCTGCCTGTTTGCCTGTCTGTCTGCCTGTCTGCCTGCCTGTCTGCCTGTCTGTCTGCCTGTCTGTTAGGCTTGATTTCAAAGTCAAAACTCGAGCTTGGCGCGCTAACCACGGTGACGCCTCCTGTCTCTGGGCCAAAACGATAACCCAAGGCTGGTAACCTCCGGGTGCTGTAGCGGGATTTGGATTTAGAATTTAAATCTATTATGGAGTGAAGAATAAGAGAATTTTGAAAATGTAATGCGATGCGGCTGCTCGGTGGTAATTAGGTTACATCTGCCTGGTTTCACAGACTCCTTCATAAGACTGCTAATTAACGGAAATCCATTATGCTCCGCTCTCGCTTCGGATCGGATTCGCCCTCCAAACTTTGTTACGGCTTTGGGCAAAATCGGGCGATTTAATTTGCGAATTCAATCAATCCTCCACAAACCAGAGCCGTCATATTATCATAAAAGTAAGAGAGGGGGAAAAAAATCTGCATGAGCATGATACGATGAATTAGAGTTATTAAAGACATGTAAATAATTATCATTATCGGTAGCAGAAAAACCTTCTCTCCGGCACGTAATTAGAAGGCCTCGTGAGTGGTCCATTCTTTTTTAGATGTGGGAGGAAACTGCGGTGCCACGATAACTAACCACACGTGCAGACTAATTCATTCGTAAACCTAACGCCAGGGGGAGTAGAGTCCCTATTGCACTTTTCATAACGACGGCGCTGGGACAGCCAAGAAGCATCTTGGATGTGGCGTTTACGAGTAGTTCAGCTTCTGAAATAAACATATTTCTATTTCGAGCAGAGCTTTCACCCGTGTGATCTCCGTTGGTATTGACCAAAGTGGTCAGGCACACGGAAATCCCAATCTCATCCTGTAGTTCAAAAACAATTCCCGGAAATGGTTCAGCTGTATTCTAGAAATGTATCTGTGGTCTGATAGCAAAGGCTCTCGTCAAGGTCCCCTGCTGATCGAGACGTACCGAGAGAAAATTTGTATCGTGACTCTTTGACAGAAGTCGTCTTCTTCCATATTAAAACCGAACCATTCCATAAATAAACGGGACTGTATATTTTTGGTAGGGGTGTGTATAGGATGGACCGCTCAGTAGCCGGGTAACCAGCGGCTCGATGTCACCATGGCAGAGAACATTAAACTGTAAGTTGGACCTCTATTGCTTGCCTTTTTCCGGCAAGTCAGGGCACTGTGATATACGTATAGAGAAAGCAAAAACAATAAAGAGACGATTATTAGATGGCACAAGTATCCAGAGACGGAATATTCACTGCCAGAAGTGCACCAAAAAAGAATGCTTTGTTACCAGAAAAATAAAATGGGGGGGATTTAAAGGGATGGCTCTAAAATTGAAAACGGATATTTTTCGTCGTCAAGGAAATAAAGAGAAAAAGGGGGTTATCTCATGGAAAGTGGAAAAGTTTTGAGCATACTGTCTAAATAAATTTTTGCTCTTGACATTAATCGTAGAACAGAATTGCATTTAAACGTTCCGAGGGATAGATAATCTAACGGGCTCATCGTCCGTCTACTCATGTATGTTCCCCGACCGACATGTTACTGTGTTTAAGAAAGAAAAACAATGCAAGACGATTAGGGATTCCCCATCAGGGCCGTTCCCACCGCGGATTTAAAACAACAACAACAACAACAGCCACAAAACGTGTTCCACTCGTTTCTAGTGGTCGAAGTACGTGTCGTTATCCATTTATTTCCTTATGCAGTTTTAACCGGGGTCCAGGTAGCCCAGCTGTCTCACAGACTCGAAGTTATCACGAAAGCGAAACGTAGCGGGGTGGGATCGAAACTGATCGAGGCGACAGGGACAGAGAACCATATCACGGACTTTCTACTCGACTGTGGGGAATCTAAGGTTCACAGAATGCAACCAAAAATAGCTTCGAGATATGGAAAACTGATGATGCGGATCACCCCCTACAGATGCCCAGGAAGTGGAATTGAATAGCAACAAGCTTTCCGGAGATGGTGATGTACCCGGTTAGGAGCTTGTCTTCCGAGCAGCATCTTTTTCAACACGGAGATTATTTGTCCGCGATCGGGCTTTTTTATTTTATTATTAAAATCCGTTGATGTTTACCATCAAGTCCGTGTGCGATGATTCGCGCTGACCTAAACGCATCATTCTCCTTTTGAGTCCCGATTTGCCTACTTTGACAGAGAGATCGCGAGCCCTTCCCCTCCCCTAGAGTGCCTCAAAGAAACAGTTGTGGTCTCAGAGAGGCCGGCTTTTTAGAGTACCAATCACGAAGGACTGCCCAAAACCGGTTATTACGGTCAATCGATTGACGACTGGTTCAGTTGGTCTTTTACGTGTCATCGGCGAAGAGGACTGGTTAGTTACCCCCCAACCGAGGTGATCCGTGTATTTTGGTCGGCTTGAGTCGACGTTTACTTTCGGTAGATTCTTAGGTCGGCTGAGGTCGGAGCGCTGCCGGTCATTCAGGTGCTTGTCCAAAGTATCCGGTGGCACGGAAGAATGGGCAGACAGACAACATCGGCATGCCGTTACAGTCGGTTTGTTTGGTAGTCAGAAAGGTATCGACTTCAGACTTCATCGCGCGTTAGAAATCGGTGTCGCCGGCCGTCCCAGCTTCGCTTAGAACCTAAAACAATAAGGAGGCTTCAGAATCCGCTGCCCCTTTCTACTGCGGAAGATGCTTCAGTTACACCGTCTTTTACCAGATGCAGAACAAACCCGAGGATGGTGGGGTGCCCCTGATGCATTGTTTCTATGTCTTCGGAACATCGGCGATCAAGTGCATTCGTGTAAGCGGGTGGCGGAAACCATTTCCAAGGGCCAAACTGAGGTAGCGCAGATTATGCGGCGTGAACAGCCCAGCTGATCACGGGGGGGGGGTGTCAGGATAGGGAGCGAAAACAGTAAGCCGTTGATGTGCAGAAGATTAAATCCTCTTAAGACTCTTAATCAGGGCCGACACCAAATGTTTGGCTGGAGGACGAAATAAGTCGGCGAGATGCATCGGTTTCCCCATCTAATCTTTGGGATCGGCAAGCAGCACGGTACACCGGCAGAGTTATTTCCCCAGGGTAGAGATGTCTGCTACACACATTAGACTAGACTATACTAGTGATTACAAAAGGGTGGTAGGAGAAGGTTGACCGAGTTAGAATCCGATTTCTGATTTCTAATACGTCATTTGTTGTCGTCCTTTGACGTTCTAAAACACAACAGAGCCGTGTAGACAATCGTGTGCAAACAGCAACGTATCGAGCGAAGGGATTCTGTGTCCTCTGCTCTCTACAGAAAAAAGAAGCCATAGAAGCTGCCCGCTGTTGTTGTGCAGTGTTCCAGTATTGGATCGCGGGGCCGAAACGTTTGGTTATTGTGGCGATAGTTTGGAAACCCGACAGTTGTTCCCAGAGTTTAGGAAGATCGCGCAGGGGGGGCGGGGCGCGAAGATTCTCCTCTCGTCTCTCTCTCTCTCTCTCTCTCTCTCTCGATCTCTCTCTCTCTCCATCTCTCTCTCTCTCTCTCTCTCTCTCTCTCTCTCTCTCTCTCTCTCTCTCTCTCTCTCTCTCTCTCTCTCCATCTACTCTCTCTCT
>JACATO010001178.1:0-12993 GCA_018389105.1 Nautilus pompilius | reverse complement strand
GAGAGAGGAGAGAGGAAAAGAGAGAGTATGGGGAGGGAGTGAGAGAGAGGAGAGAGAGAGGAGAGATGGGAGGGAGGAGGGAAAGAGAGGGAAAGAGAGAGAGAGATGGGGAGGGAGGGAGTGAGGAAAGAGAGAGAGATAGGGAGGGGGCGGACGAGAGGAGATGGAGAGGGAGGGAGGAGAGAGAGTGAGAGAGAGAGAGAGAGAGAGAGATTGGTTTTAAAATGACAAGTTCAAAAACAAAACCAAGATGAACCGAAACAACTTTTTTTTTTAGCAAACCGTTTGGTTTGCTTTATTTCAGTCAAGTTGACCACATACCGTAAAGGAGCACGTTGTCGTAAATAAGACACCTGTCCGCGCTCGCCGATTTCCGCCGAAGATAGCCGCATTGACAAGACAGATAGATTTGCATCCTTTTTTCCCTTCCTACCGCGAGCTACACAGAACAAAAGCATTGCCTACCTGTCCTTGTCAAAAGTTTCCGTTACTCGGCGGCAGGTATACGCTCTGTCCACACTCACAACCAATTCCAGTTTGGTGTTCGCCATTGTTGTAGTTTTACTTTGTTCTTTTTTTCTAAAAAAAACAAAACAAAACAAACTGCTCTTTACGTTTTGTTCGTTTGTATGTATTTATTTCTCCTTTCTTCTTTTTTTTGTCTTTCTCTCCCCCCCCTTTTTTTTTTGCGAAGGTGGGTGGTAAATGTATTAGAATATAAATGCAACGCAATTAATAAGCTTACGACGGTCATTAAAGCGGATCAAAGTTCCACTCCCGCTTTTCGCTTTTTGGGTTGACGCCAGTCTGACAGAATTATTTATCTCGCTTGTCTTCCGTACCAGGTGCGGTGTGGGCACCGGGAGAGGTTAGTGGCGTGGGCCTCTGTAGGCGCGATGACAAATTATCCAAAACTTCGTCTGCTTTATACGACTTACGTTAATTTGACTGACATGTTAGTAGCTGGGTCATCGTTCAAAAGCCTAAGTCCAGTTGACCAACGGCATTCACTGGCCAGGAGACGAGTGAGACGAGAGAGGAGAGCGAGAGAGAGAGAGAGGAGAGAGAGAGAGCGTGGAGAGAGAGAGAGAGAGAGAGCGAGAGAGAGACTAAATACTGAAAAAGAGAGGATATTAAAATTCAAGCTGGCGACTGCTCTCTATCTCTCTCTCTCTATATAATACTCCTTTTATCCCCCCATCGTAGCCGCTGTTTTTCCTTGTATTTTATCCTCTAAGATCATCTGCCCTATACGTGTTTCCCCGCTTTACAATGGTAGAAACTGACATAGATCATATTTCATTTCGCTCGACATGCCGTGATAACCCCCAGATATGAGAGCCTCACCCCGTAACCGATTCTATCAATTATCCCGATAAGAAGATTGACACTTAGGGTGTAAATAAAAAAATTAAATAATAATAAATAATATAATAATAATAATAATAATAATAATAATAATAATAATAATAATTAATAAATAGAACATGTCTCCCCCAGCTGTATAATTAGGGAATCAGGTAGGAGGGCAACAACTCTCGTTGCGCAAGCAAAAAAAAAAAAATGCTAGCTCGCAGCAACTCTCGTGAAGAAAGGCGATGTATTTATAGAGTAAAAAGGCTTAGAAGTTACAAAAAGAGACAGAGAAAGAGAAGGAAAGAACAAAAAATTGGGGGGCGAAAGAGAGTAACCAATTGGTGGCATTGTTTTCAAATGGAAATTTACTAAAAACGACGCGATTAGCAAATGTGTTTAATTATTTTACTGGAGTTTTGGATTGAGAAACTGGGTAGAGACCGAAGTCGGTGTCAACAAGGCGAGTAAGTAAAACACGATATTCCTCTGCCCCCTTTTTCTATCGCTTCTAACCCCTTATTTCTAGCGTGTGTCCGACGATCAGAGTTGGGATCTCTATAGCCAAAAAAAAAAAAAAATTTTTTTTTTTACTAATAACTTATTCAGCTCGGGCACTTTCTGTTTAGCATTCATAAACGCGCACGTGTAGGTAGACGTGCGTTACGTATAGATCTATATGCGAGCAGTTTCTCGCGCAGGCTGAGTCTTTGTCGGGGACGGAGGAGCTCGTCGGCTATGGTGGCCTCTCGACGTTGTCTTTCTCTCCCCCCCCCTCCCCCGCCCCTCGTTCATGCGCTTTACTTAAAGAGAAACCAACGAAAACTGTTCGCGCGAGAGGACTGGAAGATTTTCAGGAACCGGTGCGGCGAGCTAAAGGCTCAGACACCTCGCCGTGAGTCTGGTGGTGGTGGTGGTGTTCGGGTATGAGCGACACGAGCTCCAGACCCCGATCGGCGTCAGTCCGGGGGGAGCCCCGGTTAACCAGATCTCGTCTCCCATCTCGGAAAGACTGACTTTTTAAAACAAAAAACACTTTCGTCAAAAAGTTCTTCGCATACTTGGTTTTCTTTTTTTTGTTTGTTTGTTTTTGTTTCTTTGTTGTTGTGTTGTGTGTTGTTTACAGATAGTTTCGAATAAACTGTTTTCTTTTGTTCCCGTTTCAGCTGTTTTTTTTTTTTTTTGGGACCGTAAATTCATTCACTAAAAAATATTAAAACAATAATTTTTGCCTCTTAGTGGGGGGAGGGCGCATTTAGACTTTCGGCCTCTCCAGATATTCTTTAGAATTATTATTTAAATAGTTTTGGTTGTTTTGTTTGTTTGTTTTTTTTTGGAATATGATACAAATTCTAATTGTTCATCTTTAAAATAAAATAAATACGAATAAATACACCGGCCGATCTGCGTCTTCGGCGAACCCTAACCGAAACAGAGGAGGAAGCTAGAGGCCCGAATAACCTGCCCGGAATTTGTCTGTTTCATACGATTTCGGGTTCATCATCTAATTTTCATTTTTCATTGCCTCTCTCTCTCTCTCTCTCTCTCTCTCTCTGCGCGTATCCTAACCTCTCCCCCTCTATTTTTTCAGAATATCAAAGAAAACAGAAAACATGTCTAATAATTTTACGGGATTCTTTCCCTATAATCTCCACTCGTTTCTTTAACCTTTACAGCTATTTTAAAAAACATTATTATTATTATTATTATTATTATTATTATTTATTATTATTATATTATTATTATTATTTATTATTATTATTATCCAGTTTCGTTCAGTTTGTGGTTGCTCGCCGTCGCTTACTTTTACCAAAATCTCCGTTTTTTTTTTCCAATTAGCTCAAATTTTAACTTTCATTCATTTTCGTGGACTTGGTTCTCAAAGCTTCACGCCAGGAAATCTCGCGCCACCCAGGGTGGGGTCGGGCGTCTTTCTTGGGAGTCTATCACCGTAAAGAACAGTAAATGGTCGAGTTCGCCCCGACCACCCGGTTACTTCAAAACCTGCCGTGGTGATTTGCACTTGTGAAGCAAACCAGGCACTGACGGCCGGTGTCTCCAGCCGTTCGATTGAGAATCCCTGTCCGGCTGCTGCTGTTTACCTAAGAGTTAAAAACTTAATATTAAGCATCTTCTTTGTTTGTTGTTTTTTTACCTGCTTTTAATTGTAATCATTTCCGAAGAATTTTGAATTATATATATATATTAGAATTTTCACCTGCATGCACTTCCATCTAATATATCCCATTTCTAAAAACAACTTCTTACTGGTTTCTGTTGTTGTTTTTGAAAGTTTTTCTGTTAGCAATCACTACATCGCTAGATGTACAGGTGTGCAGGGTCATACCTTGAGTTACATTCATCCACCTGAAGACAACAAGTACTTTTTTTTTTTTTTAAATTTTGGCGGATTTTTCATCATTTAAATTTGCGTTTGTGAAATAAAACGCTAAAATATATTATTCATCACAAAGTAAAAGAAAAACAACAACTTTTTTGAAATATGGTAAATGAAAGAATATATTACACTTTCTGATTTCGACGCAAGATGCAGATCTTATTAAAGAAAAGAAAAACATAGGATTTAATATATGCAAAGATAACAAATTAAAGAACTTCATCAGTAACAGTTGAAAGTGATCAAGTTTAAAGTGAAGAATTCGAAACCGTAGTTCGTTTTTAATTCTTTTGCGGATGTTAAATTATTATTTACACGATAAAATGTATTTACTTATTTTTACTGATATTTTAACTTTTAACTTCAGTTTATTGCTTGAATTTAATTCTTATTATGAAAATATACTTTCACCGTAATAATTCATGTTTGAAACTACTATAACATTGCAGGAAAACTTCTCGTCACTTAGTCTGAGAGGTTGTTTTATTTTTAAAAGAAGAAAAAGAAAAAAATTTACTGACAGTAAATGTAAACTTTTTAAAATTAATTAGTCTAAAACAAATTTAAGTAAGAAATAAGATCCACCAGCTCTATCAAATTCCAGGCAGGTATGACGGTTAGGTCGGGAAAGGGGGAGTGGAGATGGGAACAATGTTACTGCGACATCACCGGTTGTTTACTACGAATGTAAAAAGGTTCCTCTTATTGTTGTGTTGAGGGAAGTATTGGCGAGCACTTTGCCACGTGACTAGGCGACAACCCAAAATATGCTCTTATCCAGCGTAGCTCTCTATCAAAGGTTACGAGGAAATTTATCCTTGTAAAATAAGACAAAGGGAATCGAATAAAAGGTTACGAGAATTTACTATCAACTAAAGCACTCTTATTGTGTCGTACACCAGTAGGACACTAGAAACGTGCAGCCAGGTATATCTCAGATTTGGAGTAATCTATAAACCGTGCAGCCTGTTTTATACATCAATAAACGCGTTAGTCAGTTTTCATAAAAAGATGAAAGTTGTTTTGTTTTAATTATTTTATTAATCTGTTTTTTTTTCGCATATAACTCAGGCAGCAATTAAACTTTTTTTAAAAAATTTTCATAAGTTTTATATAAACAAGTTCAAAGACAATAGTTTCTGTTGTATACTCAGACTGACAGAGACTTGAAAGCTCCGACGTTTTTCACCACTACGTAAGTTAAACAGCTTCTCGTTAGAATAATTCTCACCGTGTGCTTCTCCTCTCTCTCTCTCTCTCTCTCTCTCTCTCTCCATCTCTCGCCATATCTCTCTCTCTCTCTCTCCATCTCTCTCCAATCTCTTCATATCTCTCTCCATCTCTCTCCATCTCTCTCTCTCTCTCCATCTCTCTCCATATCTCTCTCCATATCTCTCTCCATCTCTCTCCATCTCTCTCTCTCTCTCTCCCTCTCTCTCCATCTCTCTCCATTGCTATTTACTATTCCTTAAAACATACAAATTTCACATAAATGCGGTGTGTGTTTTGGCTATCCTCATTATTATTATTATTATTATTATTATATTATTATTATTATTATTATAGTAGTAGTAGTAGTAGTAGTAGTAGTAGTAGTAGTAGTAGTAGTAGTAGTAGTAGTAGTAGTACATCATTTTAGAACATATATTTAGATAAAAAAGACAATAACCATTATAAACGAAGTTGCGTCGATTGTCAGTCACAGTTCTAACAAAAGTTACACGTTAATGCAGTGTCAAACATCTGGAACCATATTGAACTATTGTTATATGTTCTTCCAAATTAATAATTTATTATTTCTAACAAGCACGTTTTTTTTAAAAAAAATATTCACTGCTTTTAAAAAAGATAAGAATATTTTTTCTTTTTTTTACTAGACATTTATTTGATCTTCAAATAGTTTAATACCAATTCTTATTTAGTTAGGGTGTATGTTTTTATACAGGTGAGCGGAGATTAGTTCTTATTCTGCAAACTGAGAACATAAAAAATCAGTTATTTCTTTCTCGATTTTTAAGAAAAGAATTGTTTCTGAATCTTCCAAACTGCTTACCTTTTCGCTCCATTATGTTAAGCAGGACAGGAAATTGTATTTAGTTTCTTTCCTTACCTGATTTTACAGCAAATAATTATTTACTGTGATGTTTTATCGCTTTTATTTATCCACTTAGTTCTATTAATGATTTGCATTTGTTGGTTTCCCTTTTTTTAAAAAAAAAAAATCACAACTTTGTTTTATTTTGATAGACTCGCATCATTTCACAAACCCGCCTCTAATTCCTCCTTCCGACTATTTATGATAACGTACTTTTAGAGAAGTGTTCAATATCTATTATCAATGCACTCACTAATAATAATAATAATAATAATAATAATCATAATAATAATAATAATAATAATAATAATAATAATATAATAATAATAAGCAGCACAAACTGTAGAACAAATGTGGATCTGAGAACCGACCTGGCAGCACCTACTTTTTACACAGCCCGTACTGGATTCATAAAAAAAAAATTTTTTTTTTAAAGTTTTAATATTTGCACGAAAATAGCTGTTTCTTTTAACTCTAATAAAGAGATTTGTGGGTCTGAATTTGTTAGAAAACTGAAATATTTGTCAACCTCTCTTCCACAGTGGATTCACTACCGATAGCAAATAGACCTTTGTTGTTTCGTTATAGCCAAAATGGCGTCGAAACAGCAGGGTTAAAGTTCTCCGTTCAGAGAGAGTAAGCTGAGAAGGAAATCGCTTTCTTATTTATTTTTTAGACTATAATAATGTTAGAAAATTTAATTAGTTATTTTTTTCCAAGTAGCATAGTAGTATCTATTATTATTATTATTCTTATTATTATTATTATTATATATTCTATTATTATTTATTATTATTATTATTATTATTATTATTATTATTATTATTAATTAATAATAATTCATAATAATAATACTAATAATATAGTAGTAGTAGTAGTTAGTTGTTTCAGCTATATTAATTTACATTGATATATAACTTAGCAACAAACAACACAAAATCTTATCAGTCCCCTGCAACTAAATTTGCTTTTCAAAATTTAATACATCTTGCTCTTTATTTCTTTTTGTTATGAGGAAACTCAGCTAATGATTTATAATCTTCAATTTTATTAAATTAAGCCATCAAAGAAACCTGTTAGAAACTTTGTATTATATTCTTTTCGCCCAAATTCGAAGAAATCGTTTATTGAACTCAGTTTGTTATTTTTTTTTTATATAACGAATTACTTTCTCGAAACACCTCTCAACTGGCTTTTCTTATAACCGTATTAATACACAGAACTTATATTCCATGTATAAGGAATATTATTTATTATGTAGTTTATGTATAAGAATGCTGAGGTATATCGGTATATATATATATAAGGCTTAAGTAATCGAGTTTTTGCTCATTTTAAATAATTCAGCATTTGTTTGATAACTTTATCATTGAAAAAATATCAACACATTTTTGTTTTGTTTTTTTTTTCCCTTTTATTCTAAGTATTATTGTTTATGGTGATTTGTGTTTATTTCTGGGCACTGATGCTGAGTCACCCTAATGACGCTCATATACATATATGCATGCTCTCAGTCAGAGGTGAATAAACTGATGAGAGAGGGTGGGTACAAAATTCATTACTCTGTAATTGTTTCTTTCCTCCTCCCAAAGTTGTTCGGTGCCGTCGTTGTCGATTGTTTTTAGACTTTCGTTCCTATTTCGGCCCCTCCTTCTGGCTCCCCGCCAGACTCACTGGTGCATAACTCTTGTATGGAACCCAGGGAAAAATCGCTGCGATACAACTCCGGATCGAGCGCTGAACTTACGGACCCCACCAAGTCGCAGTCCGTTCGGGAGCCTGGTATACGCACCACTCGCGCAGTCGGACAGCCCTTCCGCAGAATTTCCCTGCACCACAGCAGCATTCCGACCAATGCACCTCCTCGAGAGCGACCAACTAAAACACCGGTCGTAACTGATCCCTTATTGAATAACGAGGGGGATCAGATTTCCTACGTCCCTGTTGGCGATGTAATTTCCAGTTAGTCACGGGAAATACGACAATCACGCTGTCACGTTGCGTACATCGCACAAAAAGGGGTGGGAAGAAACCAACGACAGCCTGGCTAACGTCTACCCTCGTCCACTCGCTGACAGGGTTAATCGGTCCCGAAAAACGCCGTGTACAAAGAGAATTCCAAATGTAAATCTTGAACACTGCGCTTGCTTTTCCTTTTCCTCCCCCCTCCCTCATCGGACGGCCTGATGACGCGGTGCTCGCGGTTTTGGTTGGATGGTGTCTAAATCAAACAAAGCGAGAGAGAAAAACAGAAACTTTCGGCAGAAGCTGCTTCTCTGTAGGTGTGAAACAAGGAGCGCGTCCACGCCTAATCTCCCGCGGAACTGGCGTTTAACGTTTTAGTGGTTAGCAGATGCTATTCTAACTGAATATCTGTCGGTATCTCCACTCTAGAATATATGTACTTTAAAGTCGCACTGTTGACGTGACAACTGCTTGTCGTTGTGTTTTTTTAACATACTATGGTGATTTATTCAGGTAAAACAGGTGCGCTCAGCCATTATTCACGCCTGAGAAAAATTAATAAACATGCGTTTGTTAAACAGAATAAATTACTTTTATTTTCACAGACACTTACTTCTTTAGGTAAGTTTTTATTGTTGTTATTTGGGAGAGGGCGATTTTCTTTGTTTGTTATGTCTGCTATATGGCCGGATTAAGCGTGCGTTAGATTTGAATGTATTATGTGTGTTCGAGGTGATGAGTCACTGGGCAGTGTAAACCCTAACCCGCATTTGTTGCTTTTGTGCTTCAAAGTATGAATTATGAAAACTGTCCTCTGCACTGTAGCCATAGGTTCTCCCCGTGCGCACAGAGCGGGACAAAGGCTGTAGATAACGAGGTATGGACACTTAGGCCAGACCACAGGCAGGGCCGGACAGACAGAAAATGGCAATTATATATATATATATATAATATATATATATATATATAGCAGAACCAGCGCGGACACAGCGAGAGACTGGAAGAGAGACGGACGAAATAAGTCTAACATAGAGAATTCCAAAGGGTGAAAATGACACAAGCAGTGGAATAAATACAAGCAAAAGAAGCTCAGACTTACGACAAACAAGAAGCAGGTTGCAGAAGCACGGTTAAAAAAGAAGAAGAAGAAGAAAGGATAGTATCATCGGAGACAAAGTGTGAGAGAGAGACCGAGATACGAATAAGAAATATGGTGACGGAGGCAAGAGCAGACATAGATGCGGAATCCTACATATAAATATTATTGCATCATGTGAATTAAAAAAAAAAAATTTTAAATAGGAAACAGATACACAGAAAGAAAACAAAAAAAAAAAAGATTATTGTGCGCCAGGTAACAACTGTCACCTGAGTTAAAATAATTATCACATATATTTATAGTTTTATAAGTAACCAACCAAAACTTCTCAATATCGCGTTGATGCTGTTACAAATCTTAATTATAAATATTTTATATTTTTTTATTTTTTTTTTAAAAAAAAAAGTATTTGATTCTAAATACAAATCAAAACAACAAAAAAAAAAATGACGGATTTATTACCTTTATCCCATTGTTCGTTGAGATATATGGGGAATACACTGGCAATAATAATAATAATAATAATAATAATAATAATAATAATAATAATATAATAATAACAACAACAATAATAACCACAACAACAACAACAACAACAACAATAATAATAATAATAATAAATAATCATAATAATAATAATAATAATAATAATAATATAATAATAATAATAATAATAAACAACAACCAAACAACAACACCACAACAATACATAATAATAATAATAATAATAATAATAATAATAATAATAATAATAATACTACTCCTCATAATACTATAATAATAATATAATAATAATAATAATAATAATAATAATAATAATAATCCTCACTAATAATAATAATAATAAACATAATAGAGAGCCGATTTGTATTGTATTTGTATGATTTGAAGTCTTGAAGCCGCATCACGAGTCAGGGCGCTGACGACAACAAGATGCGCTTCAGCTTCAGTTGTACACCGAAGTAGATGCGGTTTTCCGCCGAGTTAAGATGCAGGCAGGCGGAGGTTTATCGCTGACAGGTTGAGATTTCCGCACACAAGAGTTTGGTGGAGACTCCGTTTTTTGTGTATTTTTTTAAAGATGTCAAATGAGGCGAGCGAGCGCGCGCATTTGGTAGGGAGGGGACTAGGGTGGAATGTTGTTTTGGAATCTTTGAGAATCGTAGGACTGACTTTCCCCTAACAGCCTCTCTCTCTCTCTCTGCGCGCGCGGGGGCCCCGTCGGCTCGCCCGCCGTGCTACACGTCGCGTAAGCAGAACTAATTATTTAAAGGTAATCCCGGCAGTCCTCACAATGTACACGGCACCCGTTCTGTCACTCAGGCGTTCAATTACCACTCGGCGAAAACAGATCCACTGTTCGCACCGGTGTCGGGTATCTGCCGTTAATTCTTACCTTTCATTAGGCAAAGGCACCTGGGTGTGCGCGCGCTGGTGAAAGAGATTACAGCCTAATAAGACACAACGTGACCCGTGTAAAATGCTCGCGACCCCATCTTCTTCCGTAACGATCTCTGTAATAACACGTTCGTTACCTTCCTAATTCATCCCCCCCCCGGTTCATTTTGTTTATTTTCGTTCCGATGTTAGTCGCTTCGCGCCGGTGTCAAGTTCAGCGGGCATTGTCTTAAAACAACACCGAACTGATGACGTTCTCTTTCATCTCTGTCAGCGTCTCCACACAAACTAGGTGCGTGTCGGGTCAGGTGGTTTCACACCGTATAACGTGACGCCCTTGTGATATTTTTCCTTCTTTTCCATTCTTTTTTTTTTTACTGATAGTTCTACGAAAACGCATTTTTTTTTTTTTTTTTTTTTTTTTAGGGGTTTAGTACGGTGAATGAAAGTATTTAGAACTAAACCGGTACTTAGAGTAACGGTCTTCACGGTTAGATTACTCTTCTTTACTGAGGCAAAGTTCGTGCTGGCCACACAAAGAGATCTTAAAGCAGGGAAATCTTATATCGGTAATTTTTCAGCCGCATCGTACGAATGCTTTTCACCTTTCTAACGTATCAGCTGTAGCTTTGAGCCGTGTTGTCCGGCTTTGTGTTTTCATACTTTCGCTTTCATTGTTCTTTTATATATATATAATAGACACACACACACACACACACACACACACACACATAGCGTTGCCTAATTCGTTTCATACACAATTTACTCCATCGTAATTACACACATATCTCGATAATGTCTCCCTTAACTTATAACCCTGACTTTCTAAACTGAAAGAGGGCATCCATGGCTCACAGAGGGGCTTTTATGTTCATTTATTAATTAATCTGTTTAAGTATAAAGTCTAACTACTGGTCCTTGTTAAAGCACGAAAGTTCATCTTTAGTTATCTGTTCTAGTGAAATTTGTCTGCTTTTCTATCGTTTATCTGCTCAACTTTTCTCTATTATTTAATTAGTGATCCATACATATTGTTGATATATACAGGGTGATTCAGAAATGTGTACCCACACACTTTGAATTTATCCATTTTAATACTTGTTGCAGTAAGTTTTTGTTTATTCACCGCAAAAAGTATTAAAAGTACATAAATTCAAAGTGTGTGTGTGTACACATTTCTGAATCACCCTGTATTTCTTCCTCTTTATCTTTAGTTTATTAACCCATTCACAACTTTTAGCTGCTTCTATTTTCAAAACACGAAGACATATAGTTGTTTGGGATTTTTAAGATGTTTTGCCACCCCACACCCACGCGCACACACACACACACACACACAGAGGTTTACTTCCCCCTTCATCCCACTGTAGCATTGATTTCATTCAGAAGGGACTGCTTAAAACTATACAGAAAAATGCGTGATTGATTATTGATCAATACTACAAAAACTGCCCCTAAAATAATAATAATAATAATAATAATAATAATAATAATAATAATAAAATTTAATTAGTTTTTTTTCCAAGTTGCATAGTATTTATTATTATTTATTATTATTATTATTATTATTATTATTTTATTCTTATTATTATTATTGGTGTTGTTGTTTGTTGTTTTAATACACGCACAGTCGTATGCTGAAAGTAATTATTTTCCATTTCCGTTTTTACTGATGTTGGTTAATTATAATTATTTTTCTGAGCATGAAATTTCGGAGCCATATCTCACGTTTCCAAAAGAAGTTCTTGTTCATCTAACTGTTCATTTGTTTTAGCCCATATTTTCACAAGGATTGTTAGATTTAAACCAACATATTTTCCTAATTTTCTTTGTCTGTGATCAACGCCGGACTCTTGTACCTCCATCTCATCTCGGCTCTCTTCGTTCTCATTGTAGAACAAAGGTAACGAGCGAGATGGTGATCTTAATAAAGGAAAATATAACAAATTGACTCTTTTTATACACACACATAATCACGGGGATTGTAGTTGGATGACTGTGAAGGTAGGTAATACACGTATTGTACAATGGTTGATTGTGATTCAGCAGAGCTTTGTAGATTGGAAGAAGTTACGTTGTGTTTTGGGGGAGAAGTTATTACGGGTGCTAAAAAGTCCGGTTTCCGATCGTATTAACAACTAACTAGTAAAATGATGGGGAAAAGCCAAAAATAAAACTGCAACTTCTAAAAATAATAGATCGCCAACAACCTTCAATCCTTATCCTGATCTAATTCTGTATTTTTAAATGAGAATTTACATATTATGAACAATTTAAAAAAGAAAAAGAAATATTTTTTCCCGAGAATTTATTATACGCTTTTACAGTACGAATATGTCATTTATTTTATATGTTTTTAGGATTTATGCGTATTGCACCATGAATAATTATTTTTCTTTTTTTTTTTGAGAATTTATCCCACTTTTCTTCGGTTGCTGGATGGAATGTGTACGACTCGGCCATCAGTGGACCCGTAGTAAGAAGGAAATAGGCGAAGGTCATATATATGGCACTGCGAGGTCAAGATTTCTCTGACGAATAGTAATGCCTTAAAATTTCCCAAACTTCGAGAGGTTTTAATCATCTTAACACATTTATACATCGATTATAACTGATAACCGAGAAAGTATAGATTTTCTTATATATATATATATATTCTGTACCGTTTATTTTCTTTGTACATTT